>CM021101.1:134981935-135149019 GCA_007115665.2 Sequoiadendron giganteum | reverse complement strand
GGCAAAAACAAAAGCACCACCCCTCATTTGCGCCCATGGAGGATTGAAGGCTAAAAACGCCTAAGGCAAAAGTGGGAGTTGACAAGGTTAAATGCGCCCAAGGGGTTAAGTAAAAGGAAAACGCCTAAGGCATTGAAAATAAAAGTGGCCTACCTCAAATGCGCCCTCACCTTGAAAAGGATAGTGGAAGCTTTGAAAAACGCCTAAGGCATGAAATAAAAGCATGGCATTCTAAATGCGCCCTCACCCCCAAGTCATGTTGAGAGAGTTCAAAAGTTTCTAAGTGCTAAAATGAAAGCTCATGGGTCAAAATGCGCCCAAGGGGTCAAGAGGGTGAAAATTCTACTAAGGCAAAATTGAAAGTTCAACTAAGGAAATGCGCCCAAGTTGACAAGGTTAAATGCGCCCTCACTTGAAAGCACCCCCCTTCATTTGCGCCCAAGGTTCTTGGAGCCAAAAAAAAAAAATCCTCTAAGACATGGAAATTAAAAGGTACCAAGAAGAAATACGCCCAAGAAATGAGAGGGATTTAAATTTTAATTCCTAAGGCATGGAGATAGATATTTCACCAGAGAAGTATACGCCTAGGGGGGATGAAGTTTTAAATTCTCTACTAAGCATATGAAGTGGAGAAATTCCTAGGGCGTGAGAATTTGAAAAATTGAAAGAGTGAGTTAACATGAAAATTTTCCAGGCATTTAAACAGGGTTGGCGACTTGATAAAATATTTTCTAAGTGAAAATCGAATGAACCCGTTTAAAATGCACCCATGAGTTAACAGAGTTTGAAAATTAATTTCCTAAGGGAAATTTTAATATTTTCAAAGGAATTTCGTTTTGCCTGGATTATTTTCCTCACGGAAGTTAAATCTCAGAGGATAAATTATTTCGAGCATGCAAGTGATTTTAAATCACCCGGAGTTGAATATCTTAAAGAGAAAATTTAAAATGTCTAAGGCAAATTTTATGAAATCGAGGATTTAAATGACAGACATTTTAAAGGTTGGAAATAAATTTACAACTCCCACGAAATTTTTCGGGTTGAATTTATTTAAACATTGCGAGATTTTAAAATGGAATTTTAAATCAAGTCAAGTGATTTTTTTTCTCGCGAGTTGTTTAAATCGCCAAGAGTTAACTGGCAGACTAAGAGGAAGGATTCGAATTTTTACAAAGAAGGAATCATTATTAATGGCAACTGCCATAATGACCGGCTGACGACTAGCCCACTACTACGCTTGAATTAGAAGATTCCGAACGAAGAGAGTGGAAAATTGATGAAGGTGCTAAAAATAGCCCCAGCACTACTTAGCAGGATTCTCCGAGAAGAATTATTTAAACAATCTCTTCTCTCATTTCTCCTCACATTGTTTCGAAGTTGAAGTTGCTGAAGAAGTTCTTGAGAGATTGAAATATTTTCGAAGTGGTTGAGGAGAGAAATTCTTTGAGAGTTTTATTTTATTTCGGAGTGTTGAGTTGCTGAAAGTACGAAGTGCTGGAGAAATTTTCATTTGCCGAGACTCTTTCTTTCGAAAAGCTGAAAGTGTGTTGCTGCAATTTCGAAGTTGAAGGTTGAAGTTGTTTTCCGGAGTTGCTGGAAGGTTTATTTGTTGAAGTTGCACGAAAGTTGAAGCTTGCTGCAGATTTTACTTATTCAAGCTGCTAGAAGTTGAAAGTTGCTGAGGTTGACGAAGTCAAGACAAAGGATTTAATTCGCTTTGTGCTGAGAAAGTATCCACATTGCTGAAAGTTGGTAGTTGGCCGCAATTTTCTTCGCCAGTCGGAAGTGCAGTCGTTGAAAGCTTCTTTATAAGCTTGAAGTTTTTTATACAGTACGAGGTTTGGAGTTAGTAATTTATGCTGAGAGTTTTTATTTTCAAAAAACTAACTCCACGTTCGCAGCCGTCTCGGAGGTTACTTCATTTTATTTAAAAAATCTGTAGCCTAGCTTATTGCTATTCTATTTTATTTTGCAGATGGCCAGAGCAAAGGTTGTCGCAGGAACAAGCAGAGCCGCAAGCAGAGCTGCAAACACTGAAGCAGGCAAGGCTAGCTCATCCCGGCAGGCAATGATTAAAAGGCTCGCTAAGCCATTTATCCCAAAGTCAGCAATAGTTTCAAACTTGGCGGGATTAAATGACACCAACCTTGGTTCATTTAATCTAAACGCACTCAAATCGAGGATGTTCGGGCCAGGGGACCATCAACCATCAGTCACGGCACATAATATAATGAAGAGTGGAATCTACGTAGCTGCTAGTTTTCCGCCAGCAATTCAATGTCCGGAGCTAATTATGGAGTGCGCCAATCACTACAAGCCAGAACGTAGGACGATTGTCTCTCCGGATGGTAAACTGCTCGCCAACTTCACACCAGATGCCATCGGAGAGGCATTTGGGATTCCGACTGCTGAGGAGATGTTATACAGGACAAATAAGAGGGCAGATAAGATGTACTCTTCCTCTTTCGAAAGAGTCACTGCAGTCATCAACAGAGTTTGGATGCAGAAGCCGAGGCCACCCCGCACTAAGCTCCCAAAGCAGATAATTGTCGAGGACGTGAAACAAGAATACTGTGATTTGATAATGATGTTGAGCCGGGTAAATGGGAGTGCACAGGCTTACATTTTCGAGCCTTGGATGTTCTACTTCATTGAGATCATCTTGGAGGGAAAGGAGTGTGTCGATTGGGCTAGGATGATTAGCAACCACATCGATGAGCAATTCAAGAGCCTGAAGGTGACGAAGACTTTCTACATGAGCTCATATGTAATTTACATGTTGGCCAGAATGACTAAGTACAGAGGGATTTCGTACAAGGAGCCAATCGGCTGTGCCCCTGGTCAATTCAAAATTCATGAGGCCTGCACACAGCTACATTTAGCTAACATTGCCAACTATAAACGGGCAAATGATGCATTCACAATGCACATTGCGAGGACACTTCAGCAAAGGACGCAGCAGAGAATATCTAAAGAAGCACGGACATTGATTGAGGAATATGGGTATTGGCTCATCCAATTCCCGAAATTCACGTATATTAGGCTGCAAGGGTTCACTTCGTATCCGTATCGGTTACCACGATACCCCACTGATCACATAGTAATGCTTGAGGTATCTAGGCAATTGATTGCCTACGATAAGATTCAGAAAAGGAAAAAGAAGGGTGGACTTGATTTCCCTATCACCATGGGAAATTCCATTGAGGTGTGTCCCTTTTTGCAGGAAGCCCGAGAGGCAGAGGACGAGCTGCAATCTTATCATTTGTCATATCCCACAGGCAGGCAGGATTTCGATCCTTACAGGAACATCCGGATGATACAGAACGTTGAATACCGGCACAGAGCTCATCTGGAGGACTTCTGGGCAAATGCAGTGGATGAGGCTGAGATAAGAAGAAGGATGTTTTCCAGACTTCCTCTCAAGTTGATTAGAGAATGTGAGATTATTCCAGTTCCCGACCAGGTGGAGGAAGATGTCAACGTTATGCAACCCGACTATGGTTCAGTTAGGGATACTCCTGTCCCACCACCTGATTGGTCCGAGCCAGAGATCATGGACTTGGACACGCTTTCTATCCCGGTGATGACTTTTACCAAGACTTGGGTCGACAGACATGTATGCAGACTCAAGAGCAAGTCGATCGCCCTTACTTATAGCTTGATGGGTGACCCAAGGCCGTTATCGGTAAAAAAGGGGAAACAAATTGCTCAGACATCGAGGGCACAAGTAGAAGTGCCAACCCAACCGATACCGTTGAGGATAGAACAAGCATCACCCGTGCACTCACAAACTCAGTCTTCGAGTTTGAGAGTGGTTTCATTATTTGCCGATCAGAGGGCAGGATTAGAGGAAGAGCGGGGACTTGAGGAGGTAGATCAGCCCAACGCCCGGGAATCAGCTAGTGTCAGTCTATCCAGGGGCGGCCAACAGGAGGAGGAAGAGGAAACAATGGTCGACACCCATTTTCAGCAGATGTTGGACACGGCTTTGGAAGAAGAAGAAAACACAGAACAGGGGACCCAAGGGTCGGGAGATACCCAGCTTATAGAGGAGGATGAGCCCGAGCAAACCAGTGCAAGAAGGGAGGAAGTGCACGAGATGGAGGCAACAGAAGAACAGCCCCTTGTCATTTGTAATCCACAGCAGACAGTGCCTGATTGGCTTTCCGACAGAATGAGGAGAGAACCCGAGGATGATACGGATCCGGCCATTGAGATGGAGGAGTTCCTCAGGAGGATCAGTGCGCCACCAGAGAAGAAAAGGGCCCGAAAGTTTTCAAAGATCTCGACTGACGAGTCAGGCTCTCGCACGCTTCAGGTGGCTATTCCGAGGGAAGATTGTGATCGAACCGAGGAGAGGCCTGAAAATTACGTGATCACCACAGTAGAGTTGGGTCGTCCTACGGGAGCCCAAGTTATCGAGGAGTTCGATAACTCCTATCAGGCATTGAAGGATCAGTTGCTCCGCACGGAGGGGAAGTATAAGAAATTGAAGAAGGAGCACAAAACCTTGATAGGATACGTGCAAAATCTAGCACGTCCAGGTGAACCAGCAAACCCAGCAGTGGAACGTCCATCAGAGCTTCCGAAGGAGTCAGTTGTTGCCTTAGAGGATTTGAAGAAAATGGAAACGGAGGCAGACAAGTGGGTTAGCCGTGTTCATACTGAGACAGGGAAATTCATGGAGGACCTCGCCGATGCTTATCGACAGGCCTCAAGTATTTTGGCACGGATGGATATAGTAGATCAGGCCTGGGGTGATACTCGCATCTATCAAACGAAGACTGTACTTCGTTTGGGGGCTTTGATGCATATACCTCTAGAAACCTTGGTGGATGGAGGTGTAATTCAGAGAGGTGATAGGTATGATTTCACCAGTTGGTACTCCTCGGTGGTCACAGGCCGTGGATTTCACGACGCAGCAAGGGCAGATTCAGCTAAAGTGAGGAAAGCAATGGGCAACATCTTGGGGGGAGTCCTCAATACATTAGAAGCCATATTTGCTAGAAAGTTGGTCCCAGAGGAGATAACTGCTGATGGCTTGAAAAGTAGACTGCCTCCATTCTTCTCAGCTGCGAGGTCACTTGTCCTAGATGACTTTGAGAATGTCTCCACGTTCTCTAGTATAATTCAGCATACCCAGGACGCCTTAGTGACATGGAAGAAATCTTACACCAGATACGGACAGACGGTAGCAGTCTTGGAGTTCCAGCTCAACCATATTCCACCGATCTCTGCACAGGAGGTTGAAGCAGTATTGGCCCGGTTGATCGAGTTTGCTATCCGGGAGAAGGCCAGTGGGAACGCTCTCATGGATGAGGATCTTCTTGATGGTGATAGTGGGCATTAATTGCTCATTATGATTCCTGCAGGGGAGTGGAGAATATTCTGTGCATTCATTGCCCACTCCTCTCTGTGGCGGTTTTTAGGGCAGAAACCCTAATCAGGGCATAGGTGGCTCGATCTGAGCCCTTCATTGTAATTCGATCTAAACCGTCCACTGAATTGGACTTATTATAAAAGGGGCATCCCCCCTCATTTGTAAAATAATTAGATAGAGATTAGAATTGGAATTGGATCAGAGCTAGAGAGTAGAAGGCATATAGCATTTAGCTTAGAAGTTAGCTCTAGATTGAGGAGGGAAGAAAACTTTCCTTTGAAAGTTTTGTAAAAGGTTGTTGTGAACACTTTTCATAATACAAAGAGTTTCATTGCTTGGTGATTTCTTCTTTGTTATGAGTAGCTAGCAAGGCCATTTCGTCTTTCCAATTCAAGGTAGATAGAGTAAAATAGATTTTTTATTTCATGCAAGTAGTTGTTAGCTGTGGAGTGTGGCATTGTGATTTGAACATATCTTCTTTCATCCATACCACTAGCGGGCTTACTGATGGTAAGTTCGCCTTGCGTGGTCAACTGGAGTATCGGCACTTAACTTCGATTGTGGTTCATATGTTTGTATGCGTCGTATTGACGGTATGAACATGTTGCGTCATAGTTTGAACACTTTTCTCATCCTTTGAAGATTGCACCAACTTTGTCGGAGTTGTTCGAAAGGAGACAAAGCAAAGTTTGGTTTGAAGATTGTTTAAGTCGATCCTCGTCCTCCACCCTTTAGAAGTAGATTTGTAGAATCCCTATCCCTATCCCCTTTAAATTATGCATTTTCCGAGTCAGTCTAGATACCAGAACAATATTGCCAAATCATTCATGTCCTAATTGCTTCACAGAATTGAACAACTACGTAAGTCCCCTTGAAATAACCAGCAAAACACATCAACCAACTGAGTCTATTCGCGATAAAAGGAACCTTGGAGTCGAACACATGAACTTTCAAGCAATCTTAGCATGTGGGACACTTTGATCAAGAGAGAATAGAGTGACCGTTGGACAACTTTATTCTGTGCTGGCGTTGTCATAAAAAGCACGTCAACACATCGGAGTCAGGTAACGAATATGATATTTGTGAAAAGAGCGCCTAATATCGCGCTATAAAGTTTGTAATCTTCTTATTATCCCCTTGATTACACCAAATAAGGTCAGAGAAGGTCATCTTTGGTCCGATGTTGGCTTGGAACTGTCGTAGGAATTGGTTCACAAGTTGATCGAACGTAAAGATGGAGTTTTCAGGCAAGGAGCAATACCACTCGAGTGTTGTATCCTTCAAGGATCGAGGAAACAGTTTTGCCATCAACGCATCGTGATGGAAAAAATCTATGCATAAGGCATTAAAAGCGGACACATGCGTTTGCGGGTCCCCTTTACCACCGTACTTCTCGAATTTAGGAATCTCCATCCCTTGTAGGAAAGGAGTGTTTAGAATTGCAACTAACAAGGGGTTGTGTCAGAAGAAAGGCTAGAAAATAGGTTGGGTCGAGGCCTGAGAAAGGCTCGCCAGCTGATTCTGCATCCTTCCCATATTCTAAAGAAGGGTATTTAGAATAGGGTCATTAGAAGGCATGGGACCACTAGAACCACCACCAAGGCCACCGCCTAGACCACTGTCGTGACTACCACCAGTGTGACTTCTGTCAGTGCCACCGCCACTTCCAAGACCACCACCATGACCTCCGTCGTAATCGCCTCAGCCAATGCCACCTCCACTTCCGAAGTTTCCACCACCAAAGCCTCCACCGATCATCCTGCCAAATCCTCCACTACTGGAGGCGGCAGAAGGGGTGAAGTGGAAACTTAAAGGGTTTTTGTTCACTTTGATAGTTTCACAGTTTTCGAAAGCAGCGGGCACACTAACCGAAGGGATCGTGTTAGCCATGTACATAGACGTAGGAGGCATCGACATTTCTAACTGTCTCTCACGTCCTTCGAAGGGGCCACTTCGTACCATGTGACTATGGTCCGAAGGGCCACATGCTTCGGCCAGACCAGTGAGACTAGCCAAGAGTTCTACGCCTGTACGATCTTTTCCTACCATGTATCTTATTCCACTGATAACTCTAGCGGCCATAGCCAGTTTTGGGTTTCTTTCTAGGTGATTTTCCAAGGCACCCAACCCTTTACTAAAACTAGTGACGTATTTGGAAGGGATATGGACGATCTCATGCTCGTCTACGGATGAGGTCGGTGACGCAGGAGGGGTAGGGATGCGATCAGTTTCGTCAAGGAATCTAGATTCACCCCGCGATACATGCTCCTGCACGGACAGACCACCCACAGAACCAGAGAAAAGACCAGTAATGAAACTAGAAGAGACCTTCGTCTTCTCCATCAACAGGTGTAGCAGACTTCTTCTAACAATATGCCCAGAGGTCGTAGACTGGGTTGTGATGCTCATAAACCTTCATAACACACATAAGTGCAACGATCAAAGGGTATAAGAGGAAAAGCCCAGAACACTGACAAACGAAAAGACGTTGGTTCACATCAAGTTCACCAAAAATGTAAGAGAGGGGGACCAACCACTGCAAGGCCCTAGGTCACAAAAGGCCGATAGCAGTATGGCTACCCTAACTTACCTCAGTTTGTAAGGGTGTTAGGATAGACAGGATGAGAATGATGAGGACTATAAGGTCCTTCAATCACTCTGCAAACCCAATAGTTAAGGGGAGACTAGGCGAGTCGATCTTTAGAGTCAACTTTGCATCTCTGTCGGAGGACAAAAGCGCGGTTTTGGGACGACAACGCGGTGTGCTGGTGTCTCACAGGTGCGGTGGCGTTTGTACGGGCAGAAAACCAAAGAGACAAGGTTAAACTCTAAAAAAGGGACTATCAACCTAGTTTAAGAGTTTTAGGAAGTGAAGAATAAGACTAAGAAGAGTGAGACATAAAGACAAATGTGATAAAGGAAATAGAATACTGCAAGGGTGACGAAGACGATCTTGCACAACAATCTTCTCACCAGCTTGCTCCAAGATCTCTCCACCTGCACATAGGAAAGCAGGAAAATGTTGGGGGGCTGTTTAGGGGTCTGCCTCAATCAACCCCCCATTTTGGTGTTTCCACCTCCACGGACAGCCAAGTTTGCAACGATAGGGAAAGTATGATAAAGAAGAGAAGACAAGCTACGTAAACAAAAGACACTACAAAACAGTACGTGCTTACTCAACCAAAACGATAGAGAAGATAAGATGAGCTTACCACCTCGGTCCAAAGTGCTCAAGGTTAGTGGAGGAGAAAATGAGAGGAACTCAAACCTCTGTTGCAATGGTGTTTGTCCTGCGCTTGCACTATCGAACTGATGGAGTAGTGGATTGCTGCTATGAAGTGTGAAGTGTTGCTACAAAGTTTGTGGATGAGTGAATGGGATGGAGAGAATGATCAAAACGATCTTGCCAAAACTTGTGAATGGAAGAATAGATGAAGAATATGAAGGGAGAAGATGAAAACGGCCATATTCGGGTTGGCCAGCCGAAGGGAGGCGTTACACTTCGACTTCCAATGGAAAGTGTAACGTCTCTGCAAACTTCAACCGCAGGAATCTGCCAGGGATGTAAGCACACCGCGCGGACGTCCCCGACAGAAACGCCCCCACCAACACACAAAATAGGCACCAAGTGTGATGTGAGCAGGGGGCTTATGTGGAATTAAGCCTCTGCCTTAGGTTTTCTAAAGTGTAAGGGGGTAAAGGGGAATTTGCGATAAGGGTGCAAATTCACGCCTATACACTAGTTAGAGGTTTTTGTCTCACCTAGGGGTCAATAGTAGAGGATTATGTCCCTGTCAGTAGATTAGATGACTTCCATAATCGATGATGAACATAAACGAATGCATATAAATATGCTTCCTTAGCGCCTTCCCAACTGGGTCGGCCAAATAGGTCCACAATAAGAATAAAATTTAAATATTATTATTTAATAATTTAAATTTATTTAATATTTTAGTTATTATTATTATTTTTAAATAGTTAATTTAGCGTTTAGGAACACTTTTTCCCACCCCATTTGAAATTGGGGCCTCACGAATTTTGGGACATGACATGGCAAGTGTTGTGCTCACTGTCGTGTTTGAGGTCACCTTCCTTAAAGATTTTCCAAGAGAATCTCTCTATTTTCTTGCAAGTCTTGAGGGATTTAGGCTGCCCTACCATGACTATAACATGCAATGCTTTCAAAATCTCCTATTTCAAAATCATCCTTCACACTTCCATCTGAGATGTTTACAACAAAGGTATACTTGGAATATTTTTCCATGATAGAAACCTTTCCATCTCCACAAATGATAGAAATTGAACAAAAATTGGGCATTCTAGAAAGAACATCAATAGCCTCATTCTTTTTGCCCTTCATATATCCTATATCAGTAACCTAATCTTGGAGTTTCCATACCCTTTTTTGTCACCAATTATTCAATTCATGTTGACCCTAGAATAACTTCAAGCCATTGTAGTCTATCTTGTCAAGCTTATCAAATGATCCTTGTGAAGTGTTCATCCATGCATAAGCTCCTTTCTCTGTTATGACAGTTGAGGGTAATGGTAGTTGTGAAAATCTCTTAAGAAACCTCCTATTAAAGATACATAGACCAAAGAGTCTTCTCAACTTTGTTAGTTTGGTAGGGGGTGGCCAATTCAAAAAGCCTAAATCTTTTGTTGATCCACCTACATGCCTTGACCAACAGAGACATGGCCCAAGGACGAAACTTTTGTGACCTCAAACTCACACTTAGATTCCTTTATCAATAGAGCCTATTGCTTTGGAATTTCAAGGATCAAATCTAGGTGCCTTATACATTACTTCCAAGTTTTGCTATACAAATCCTTCCTATGGACACAAATCTAATGGTAGCTTGTTCTTAGGTCAATCTTTGAGCAGTAAATTACCCCATGCAATTCAACAACAAACTCATTGATCCTAGGGATGGAGCATATGCTTATCATCTTGCTCAATGCTCTACAGTTATTGCACATCCTCGTGGTGTCATCGTCATCCTTCTCAAGGATTACTGATGATAAAGCAAATGGGCTAAAGCCGATGTGGCCCATTTTAAACAAACCATCAACAACCTTCTTCAATTTCTCCTTATACATCTCTTGGTGGTGGTAAGGAATGATCATGACAAGAATAGGGCCTAGTTCCAACTCCATGATGTGTTGGAATCCTCTATTGGTTGGCAATCCTATATGCATATTATTGAATACCATGCTATGCCAATTTAGAGAATTCTAATAATCAAAATGAAGAATACATTGTTTACTAGAAAATGAAATGGCATGCATGTCCTCAATCACCTAGCAATGTGCTACCAACTAGCTTGACCCTTACAAGAAGTACTCTTAGTTATGATGACTATTGGTGATCCAACAAAGATACTTTTTAAGCACCACATGTTTTTCTTTAGATTTAAACTTTGGCTCCATCAACTTATGATTCTATGAAAACTTGCCAGGAGAATATTATTCATCACATATTTCATGCTCACCCAAGGATCTATTGAGTTGTTTACTTATCCAAGTGCATGGAATGAGGGATTTGTCAACAAAAATGATAGCAAGCCCATCAAAATTTTCAATCTCCAAGTGTCTCTCAATCTCCTTTTTGAAGTTCTTTGGTTATAGTCCCAAGATCCCACACTATCTTGCATGAGCAATTTTGGACTTGAGAGAAAGGATCCCTTTGCATTTTCTACCAATTGTACTCTTCATCATTTAGTCATTATTAGAATGTTTCCCATGATGACAAGAATTATGTAATGAAATGGATTGAGACTGTTGCAATAACTCTTTACTATTGTAATCAAAGAGGCAATCAAAAGTGTTCGCCTTATTTTGCTGATTTGGTCATTTTTGAGAGATTTACAACAGCACCACAATTCTCAAAATGAGGACCATTAATGAAACAAGAACCAATGATAGCATCCTTCACAGATTCCTACTCATCAATAGGATTATCTTGTAGATCATTCTCACATGGCAATGGTTCCTTCTTTCCAATGCTCAACATCATAATAGGTGTTTCTTGGACATTATTTTGAAACCACTGGAACAACCTTTTCGATTGTAGGATCTTCAACATCCAATGTGGATTCCTTCTACTCTTTTGGATCTTGTTGTACCTCTAGTTTGATGCTTACTTCCTTATGCTAGAGATTTTTCTCTAGCTCATTCTCAATGATCTATTTTCCCATGGCTTGTTGTGGCTCTGATTCTACATGATCTAAATCATCATCATATATCACTTCAATATGGTGGGCTTGGCCCTTGCCAAGGCATCTCTAATTAGGTTCCCATGGCTTCTTGCAAAAGAAACATTGTTCCTTCCTCCTAAGTTAACTTCTATTGTAGTCATCTGCCTTCTTTTTTGTAGGTGGTTGAGGTGTGATCTTCTTTGGAACTTCTAGTTGCTATGGTTCTAATCTTTCTTCTTCCTCTAGGAACATGGGTTTATTAGGCTTTTTCTTTGACTTAAAAATGCAAAAATCTATGAAAGATATATCAGCTCAAAACTCTTCACTTTGGGCTCTATAATCTTGGAGAGTTGTCAACTTCCCATCTTCTTTTTGCTTTCACTCTCATATGTTGTCATTTTGACCTCTTTTGTAGCAAGGCATTTTCTAAGCATCTCCAAGTAATGTTTGAAAGGCATCAAATTGCCTTTAATACTCCTCAATGTCTGAGTCAATCGGTTGGTCCTGTGATATTCTGGTTGAAATTGGATTATGCATGCTAATGTGAGGTTGCAGCTCTCTCTCTTATGTTGTCATATTGGCTGCTTTCATTCTTACAGCTCTTTCTGCAATTCTTCCAATACTAGTCAAAAGTTAGTGCTGCTTTGAAAGCATAAAACTGCCTTTGATATTCCTCAAAGATTTTGTCAATCTCCTCAATCACCTCATTCGATGTAGTTCAAGTTGGAACTAGGTTTTGCATACTTCTCAATGGCTACAACTTTTTCTCTAGAAGCATGATCATTACATCTAGAAAGCAATCTGTTTTGCTTCCTTTCTCTAGATATCTGAAGAATCCTCCCATGATTCATGAAATTGTTGATGTGTATCGACAATTTACCCGAGAGGTTAGCAAGATTGAGGCTCTAATACCAATATAATGACCCTTACCTAAATATTTATGTAAAAAAACTCAGATGTGAAATATTGTAATGAGTCTCAACCAATATAATTAGATCTTAAATATCTACAACGCACATTCATATTGATTGCTCCGATAAACTAGTCCGAACAAAGTATTCCGTTCAAATAACTCATTCAATGATTACATACATTTGTTGCTTTAAATGTTTGCTAATAACAAAGATTATGATGATCACAAATACATTCAAATAATACTCAGAATGCTGAAAGTGCCAAACGTTGAAATCTTCCTAAATGCTGAAAGTCTCGAACTTGAAGCACAGATGCAACCTTCATGCAAAGCTGCCATCAAAAATCCAAAGGGATTCTGTCCTCTGAACTCCAAGAAACAAATGGGGTTTCATCCGCTGATCTCCAAAACCTAAGGGTTTTCATCCTTAGATGCAACAAGTGAACACAAGTGCTCAACTCTACAATTTAAGGTTTGTTGATATGATGTCCAAAGGTGATCCCAACTGACGAAGATGACCACCTTATATACAAGTTGAAGGCCTAGCATGGGCCCAAGGTTTTTCAGCATTTTATTATATTCAAATTTGAGCCCATTAATGGAATTCCTAGTTGGCCATGGTGGTGGATGAAGTCCTTCATTTGAACAACAAGGTTCCATGAAAGTGCATGCTTGAGTACAAGAGTCCAGGGAAACACATACCAAAACGATGCGATGGTTGGAGAGAGTGGGGATCAAAACTGGTGATACTGAGTGCACTGGGAAGTGAAATCATGTGGATCAGCAAACAACAAGGAAGCAAGAGGCTGGGGTGAAGGTTTTGGGATCTCCGATACTAATGGGAAAACAAAGAATGGCAAAAAAGTATGACAATATGAGAAAGTCCAAAATCCTGCCCAAAGTAGGAAAGTGACCCAAACACTCTCAAACATAAAAAAATTTAGAATGGAGAGATTACAAAAAATGATTCCAACATTACAAATTTGGCATCAACCTCTCTAATACAATGATGCTACAAAAAAATTCAACTTATCACTTCCAAACTCCAAATCATCATATTATTTTTACAACCATGGGCTCCACAATATATCTCTAGCACACAAAGAATTCTTGTTACTTCTCTTTCCATTTTGACCAAAAACCTCCATGTATCTTGTGTTAGATTTAGGATCAGAAATGAAAGCAATCAGAAAATGCAGCACATAAGACAATGAACACAACAAGATACCCTGGGAAAACCCTCCTACTCCAGGGAGAAAAATTCAAAAAACCCAGCAAATATATGAATATCTCTTATATATTGAAGGAATAAGAGCAGAAATCTGCTTACAACTCAGGCCCAACACAATGCCGAATTTGATAAAATGAATAATAGCACCTCTCCTAGATGCAAAGATACAAATGAATATGTTTCTCCTTGATATCGGTCTGCTGCTACAAAATGATCATCTGCTGCTACAAGATGATGATCTGCTGCTCAAGTATGAACTTCTTCTAGGAATGCGAATTATGATGAATGAACTTGATGATCAAATGAATGATCATCACCTTGTATTTATACAAACTAGGTGACTCTTCATTTGGGTTGGCCTCTTTTAAGAAACAAGGTGATTCTTCATAAAATTATTATATATAGCAAGTCCGACTTGCCTTGGTATTATTTATCCATCATTTTTAAATTTGAGAGAAAGATATCTCCCACTGCTATAACATCAACATCTTGGAACAATATGTGTATCTACATATAATTTCTCTAAAATCTTTTCATTAATATAAACATGAAAACACTAGATCCACCTAATAAGACAAGAGTTGTATCAATGAAACAATACTATAGCACAAGATTTTATTCATTAATTCAAGCAAAAGAATGTAAGATACTAATAAAGAGCACAACCTCAACTACTTCCATTATTGTCGGTAATATTTTGATGCAAACTATGACATGAATCAGTGCGTGCAAACATTATCAACTCCCCACAATGAACTGACAAGCGCATATTCTGCCGTCACTACTACTGAGAGCAGCCACATTGATGTTCTGAACTGCACTGCCAAATTTAAGCACCAACACGAACAAAACCATTATTTTCAGTGTTGACAGCAATCTATCTCCCCATCAACAATCCCCCAACAAAGAGAAAATGGCTATCATCAAGCATATAACCACCACACCATCACAATCTTTACTTGACAACAAGTTGAACCAGCACTGCTTCACCCATGGTAAGTGTGTCCTGAACAATGGTTATAAATAGCAACTCGAGTTTCTTTTCATAAATAGTTCTAGTAAGCATTTACATAACTTGAGTTCTAAATAAGCTTTTACATTTGAAATATTCCCAGCCATTCGTTCCAATTTTCACTCAGCAATGTAAAAGTTTTCTCAAAATAGAAAAGGGGCAGAATATGAACAAGGGAAGTTCATTTAGCTTGTAATCTAATGGTTGAAATTCTCTGCTGAGGTAAAACTTAGTCAAATTCACCAATAGAGCCTTGAGGACTGAGGATAGTTGATTTAATCTTCAATTGGACAGTTCATATTTAATATTGAGTTAATCAGATTTGGAAAGATGAGATGCAATATTAGCCATAGGATTCACAATGGTGGCAAATCTTCAATGAGGCAAAAGTGAGCATGAAGCAAGAAAAAGTGTAGATCGTAGATTGAGCTTTTATGATCAATGTTATTCATTTCTGACGTCTTAGAATGTCAGAATTTAAAGAGCGATAGTTGTTAGATTCTTTAGCATATCGACAGCAAAAATTACTTTGATATTTAAAGCTTTAAAAAATCAACAGTATGGATAGAAATGATTAGACGATGAGGATTTATCCTTGGTTGAATAAAGCATTAGTATTTCATACAGATTAAATTAAGGCCCTCATTTTTCAGTAACATCAAACAATCAGCACTCTCTAGTTAAGGCTTTTGAGATTCATATTAGTGAGAAAGAACAAACCATTCAATTGATTTCAGATCACAAACAGATTAGATTTTTGAGCTCAGGTTTTGGATAAATATCAGTTAAGCCACAATGGGATGCCCCTTGACCCCCCAATTGATGTTTGAAATTTCATGTCCATGAGATCAAGTAAACTTAATTCATACTCTTGGCAATCATCAAGTGTAAAACAGTTCCTCTTCTAAAAGACCATGATGATAAAGATTAAATTAAGGCCCTCATTTTTCAGTAACATCAAACGATCAGCACTCTCTAGTTAAGGCTTTTGAGATTCATATTAGTGAGAAAGAACAAACCATTCAATTGATTTCAGATCACAAACAGATTAGATTTTTGAGCTCAGGTTTTGGAGAAATATCAGTTAAGCCACAATGGGATGCCCCTTGACCCCCCAATTGATGTTTGAAATTTCATGTCCATGAGATCAAGTAAACTGAATTCATACTCTTGGCAATCATCAAGTGTAAAACAGTTCCTCTTCTAAAAGACCATGATGATCATACAAGTTGTAAAGCATTTTTCTATGTATCCATGTGAATATCACCCCTTACTAATATTTCAAGAACTCTTTGAATGCTATCCTCCATCACTAAAACTTTTAGAACCCCTCAACATATTACTAAACCATGATAGAACATACCTAAAATTATGCATATGACTCAAGAACAAATTGTGCCTTTAATTTATCATAATTTTCAATCAACCCTTCACACTATCACATTTTTCTCCAAAACTCAACTTGAACAATGATTTACAGTGACAGACCAAACCTTAAAAGAACCATGAACTGAACTTCACCGAAATAATTCACAATAAACCTTTCTGAAAAAGATTATTAACAAGGATGAACACACATGACCTACGTTAATGAAAAGATTTGGTGGGTATTGTCCTAGCGCTAGGCAACAACAGCCAGCAAGGGAGTCCATCTAATTCAAATCAGTGTGACACCTCTAAGCAGAAGGGCAAAGGATATTGGAAAGACAAGAAGAAACCTACCACAGTCCACAAGTGTAAGGACTCTAGAAACAACACAAGTTACAATGTAGATGGGCAAACTAGAAAGAATTTTTGGTACCTTCCTACCCAGCAAAGAGGCTCATAAATGAGAGAAAGAAATTTATAATGCTATTATGAAGCCAAGAACATCAAAAAGAATTTCCTCAAGCAAGTTGCACCAAGGAACAAAAGAAAAAGATGGAAAAGCTTATCCAAAAACTAAACTATGTATTGCAAGAGCAAAGTGACTTGCCACCAAGTAGGAACTTACCCATGAAAATTGCTTACTTATTCTCCGTTGCCCAACATTCAGCTATGTAGCCAATCCATTTTGGAATCCAATAAGATGAAGAAGCAACTGCAAGGCTTGTAGAAACAAGGGGTGATCTTCATGTAGTTCACCAACTGTCATGGTGCCAAATAAGTATAAAACGTGGACAATATGTATCAATTATAAGAATTCAAACAATATGACTTACAAAAATATGTATACAGTTGTCCAAGGATTGCTGACTTGTTGAATAAATTGCAATATGACAAGTAGTTCAACAAGTTGGACTTGAAATCGACTTACCATATAGTTTGTGTAAAGACACAAGGAAGACCACATTCATGACAAAACCAGGATTGCATGATTGTTTTTTCTTCCATTTGGACTTGTAGTGTGCATATACAACATTCATGAGGATGATCTATTATATCTTTCAGCCATTCATGGATTCTTGTATAAAAGCATATAAGGATGGCATTCTAATTCTAGCAAGACAAGGGAAGAGATTTCTGCCATTATTCATACTAGTATGCATGCTACATTTTCCATGTTTGGATGAAGTCCGGTGTCCATCAATATAGAAGGCTGCAGAAGAATTCCTATCATAATATGGCCCCACATTTGAGGACCATCTGTCTATCTTCTACACCTAAAAAAATTCATAAAAAGACCCCTCAGCATTCATTGTTACACCACCTCCAAACATGGAGGTCCATGAACAAAGCCATTTCCTACAAACAGTTATTCCACTGAACTTGCATATAAGGTGTGGGAGCTCTTATATAAAATTAAAATATGTTGTACAAAATGATCAATTACTAGGTTACCCTCAGAGTTTGGCAAACATATTCTTCTCAATTTAGATTGCTTGTGCTAGAACTCACACTCATTTTCCTATTCCTGTATCAACAAGCAACTAATGTGAAAAACTGGGTTTCTAGAACATGGTTTATAAGACAAACTTGCCATATCTATTTCCAAAAACTTAGGTTAGGTGTAAGTGGGAGTTGACTTATCCTCCATAGAAACCACTTGTACATAGCTTCCTTTAATGTCAAGTGAGTGTTATAACTTATAATCTACCTATTAAAACAAAAAATGGAAATATAGTTGTGAAAAACTTGGATGAATATTTCATAAAAGTCTCTGAACAATCAACTGCTCCCGAACAATTTCATGATACATTCTTGCACGGTGCACCATTTAAAATCAAACAATTAGATTACCATATCATTAACCTTTCATTCCTGAAATTAGATTTAGGGGATTTTGTAGGTTAAATGCAGGAAGGCATGTAGATATTTCATATTTGTAATATAGCATTGAGATTATAATAAAATAATAATAATCTTGGCCATACCTTATCGTATGGGGTTGTAATATTCCCCTTTTCGCAGTAATCTTGTCAATGGCTCATCAACCTATTCCGGAATCCTGTAGGCTCGTTGAGGTGAATCAAAGGGTTCCAGTTTTTGAGGTTTTGTGGTTGTTCCTCAATATTTACTATTTATAGTAAATACTATTTTTTGCAGTTAGCAGTTGTCAGTCTTCAGTTCATCATGTCCTCTGGAGCAGTTATTCAGAACTAAGCATTGGCCTGTTGAAAATATTACTTAAATGAGATTCTTCATTAAAAAGGCAAATTATTCTAATTTGCAGATGACCCCTTGGCCTAAGGTGTTAACTTTAAGTTGTGTTAAAAGAGGAACTTAAAGGGTGGCGCCTCATGAAGGAAATTAAAAGGTTTTTAATTAATTCTCCCTTGTCTCAAGTGGGACACACTTTTGAGAGAATTATATCTTTTATTGAAAAAATAATTGTGTGATGGCTTTTGGCGTACCATCTTAGGGATTTGAACAATCTTCTCTCTTCCTTTAAAAATGAGGCCTTGCTCTAGCATTTGGTTATCTCATATTTTGCTAAACTTATGCTGTCGAAATGATTTCTCATTTTGTACTTTGAGGAATGCTGACCTCCTAGTACCTATCTCAATTTCGTGTTTGCAAGATAACACCTAATTGAATTATTATTGCTTCATCCAGACTAGCAGATAGAGCTTCAAGGTGAAATTTTGGATTTTTTACCAGTTTTAGCAGTTGTTGTTTGCACACAGCTGAAAGTCGAATTCACTCACAGCAATTTGTATGAATTTTGTTTTGTTCTAGGTATTTGGTCTATCCATTTCTAAGGTCTGGGTGACCATTCTCACCAATTTCCAGAATTTAAATTGAAGTGTGGATTTTTAAAGAGCAAAATCGCCCCTCAAGGAGGGTCGTACTTTTTTGTATGCATTGGGATGTGTGCCATAAATAATTACTGGTGTTTTGAGGCTGTTTCTTCATCTCAGCAGGGGCGCCTAGCTTCCAGTTGATCATAGCCTTTGGTTGCACACAATTCAGAGGTATTTTGGTTGAGTTATGAATATTTTATGAATTTTTGTAATTGCTGATTGCCATTTCCAGAATTGCAGATTTCTAAGACAGAAGCAATTCATTTGTTGTTTCCATCTTCTTTCTTCATTTCTTATTATATTCTAACTTGGAAACATTGTATAACGTGGTGCTTTGAAAAATGGTGAAAAACAATGTAATTTGTAGCTTTCTTATTTGTACAAACTGTTAACAGTAGTACCGTTTCAGTTTTAGCATTTGCTGCATTATTTAATTAACTTCACATTAAACACCCCTAGATGGTATACCGCCAGTGTGGATAATCTCATTTGTAATCTCCTTCATGCCCACTTTCAAGTGGTGAATCCCCACTCTTCAGTGGATGTCTGCCGCAGCAGAAGAAGTATTAATTTTGTAATCTTTCCCCCCCACTGTTTGGTGGTAGCGTGGAAAGTTCTTTGGCTAGTTATCCGCCTTGTTTCATTTCAATTCAGCAGTAGTAGTCCACCATATGTTAGCAGCTCGCCTGTCAAAGGATCTTGAGTGCACATTTGTGGTGTCGAGTTTAATATTTCTCTTTCAGTGTAATCTCGTACTCTTTGATTCAGTAGATCCTAGGGATCCTCTGACCATATGCCCGCCCCTCCTCCTTAAGTGGTTTTAGGCCGCATTCTTGGTTAGAGTTCTTTCATGTATGTTTTGGGTTATGCTAACTTTAAAGGTTGATTGATTCTATTGTAAGTGTTCACTAAAAAACAAGAAAAATTTGAGAAAAAATATTTAAGTGTTCACTAAAAAACAAGAAAAAATTGAGAGAGAATATTTCGTGGGTGAGCTCAGGTAGTAAATCATCCAAGTTTTTTTTAGAAGAAACACAATTTTGAATGAAAATTTAAACCAGGTTAACTACCACATCCAATTAAAGGTGTCTTGAGTGTTTAAACCACCGCATCTAATTATGTGTGTGGCATCCACCGAACAAGGACAGAAACAAGCCTTGGATAGACAAACATTGTATTTCAATTCAGTTAACTACCATATCCAATTCTAAATGTAATATAGCCAGCACACAAGGGCAAATGTAAAGTGTTTAGATCGATAAACAGCTACATCCAATTATGGGTATTACATAGAAGCAGGGTACAAATCCAGTATGAGAGTGACGGGATGACGATAAGGGCAAAATCCTGGATGAATTTGATTGACTAGATACCCACCGAAAGAATTGCGGTAAAGGAAATTAACCAATTAAAAAAATGGCCGTACCGTCATAGCTACTAGACTCCATGCTCTGTTTTAATTGCCTTCGTATGTCATATGCTCTAGAAGACACCTTCTTCACAAACTTCTCAGAAGTCTCTGGAATTTTGTCGTCCATGTGAATAGCCTCGTCCATGTCATCATCCGAGCTATCCTCTTTACTATTGGGAGTTCCATTCCCACCAACTTCACACTGCTGCTGCTTCTTTGTTTTATAGGGTTTCAGAACCCATGAGGGCAAATTCCAGGAGGATATTCTGAGAAAATTATTCGCATTAATTATGGTTTTACATTGATAAATTGGACTTGTCCTCGTTCCTCCTCTCTGCGATAATATTAATCTTTTGGGACAGAATTGGAGGTTATATCTCGGGATGAATTTGATGGTCGGTGAATTAAGGAATATTACACCCATGGCCTCACTAGTACTAGCGGAGGCTTGGATTCGGTAGGCATTGGAGGAGGGAATGAAGGAATTACCAAACTTTCTTAAACCAGTACATGACTCGCTATATCCCAACGAGCTAACGCGGGTAACATTAGAGGAATCTTATAACCAGCTTTGCCACGTAAACATTAGAAAGCATGTGGTTGTGACGATTACGGACCTAGACTTGCGGAATAATATTTGTTTTTTATTTTTCTCTCACCACTGCACACCCATCATAACAATTTTGTTCTTACTCCATAGCACTTTCTCGTATGATATTGTAACGGTAAAATTTGTATATTCTCTATTAAAATAATGTTTTGGTAATCATTTCATATGATTTTATATAAAGTTACGTTAATTTTTCAATATATCTAGTACCAATCTATTTATTTAGATATTTTTATGTATTTGTCTTATTCTATTTATAACATATATATGTATTTATCTCAATTTTGTTATTTATCACTTAAATTCGACTTTTATCTTAGTGTAAATTTATCCATTTTTTATTTAAAATTCAAAATTTGGTGAATTGGCTCCCTTCACCCCTCTACTTTATAGACTATCTACATGTTTGGTGTGACTTGATGTTATGTACAAGCATTTGAGACATTCAATATATTCATTCTAGTTATGGAATAGTATATTATTCATGTCTAAATCAAGCATTCTAGAGCATCGGAGTAATTGATAGTCATACATGTAGTGCTCCTAATTGCATGTTCCTTGTGTGTATTTTGGATGTTACAATTAGTTTTGTATTGAGGATTTTGATCATGTATTATGGGATACATGTATTATGGCATTCAACATATTCACTCTAGTTATGGAATATTGTATTATTCATATCTAAATCAAGCATTCTAGAGCATTGGAGTAATCAATAGTCATACATGTAGTGCTCTTAGTTGCATGTTCCTTGTGTGCATTTTCGATGTTGATATTAGTTTTGTCTTGAGGATTTTGATCATGTATTCTGGAATACGTGTATTATGGCATTCAACATATTCATTCTAGTTATGGAATATTATATTATTCATACCTAAATCAAGCATTCTGGAACATTGGAGTAATCAATAGTCATACATGTAGTGCCCCTAGTTGCATGTTCTTTGTGTGTATTTTCGATGTTAATATTAGTTTTGTATTGAGGATCTTGATCATGTATTATGGGATACATGTATTATGATTTTTTGTACCAAAGTTTTTTATGGGACCTTGCATGTTAGTTGATGTGTTATGATTATGTACTTTGGCTACTTATGTTGTAATTTTATATGTTTTATCTCTATATGTGATGTTTTAGATTACCATCAGTGTGATTTCTTGATGAGATTTTGTAATGGCATTTAAATTTTATTATTATGTATTATAGGATGTATTTGTCATGATTTTATACATTTGAACTATTATGGTGTTTCAACTCCACTGCTCTTTACTATGATGTGTAATTATGATTATTTTCATAGAGTTCAATATTGTGATTGTTATTCTATATCTAAATATATGAATAATATTAATGTTAGAAAAAAAATGTTAGAAGATTTTTAGTAGATGTATATTTAGATGTTATATCATTGGTGGGAATTTATGTTATGCTTTGGCTATTTTATACTGGATAGGTATATCTAATGTGTCATTGAGTGTGTAGCACAAGTTATTCCCCAATGATGATACAATTTTGGGCAGTTGATTTGGGTTAAATATGTTGTGTTTTATCTATTTCTCTTTCTTGTTGAAAGTGGAGCCACCAGATGTGTCTTATGCAACCATGTAAGCCTCAATCCAAATTGAATGATAATAGATCTTGGAATCATGTGTAAACCTATAAATATGTTGAAGTGTTTGCCCGATTTCTATGTTCTATAAAATTTAATTATTTTATGTATAATGTCTTGATTCTTATTATTTTTATTATTTAATTAATTTTCATAAATTTATTATGTGTTAGAAAGTGGATGTATACTAGTGATGAATTTAAATGGTAATTTCAAATGTTTAAATGAGTATGATTGATGTTGTTGGGTGATTTTATGAACTTATGACCTAGTTGTAAAAGTTGTCTTTGATTTTCACAAAAGTGAATGTTTTTTCCTTATGTCTGACATCACAATTATTAATTAAAATAATCATGTTCTCTAAAATAATCTATGAAGGTTATTTTGATTAAAATAATTGTTATTATTATTTGTAAATAAAAAGGTGTCTTTTCAAAAGATATCTTTTATTAAAATTAGGGAAAAGCCCATATGGGTATTAGAATTGGAGGAAAAGGGGACTTTGCATTTTTCATGTTTTAGCTTTGGCTTCTCCTCTTCTTCTTTTGGGAATTTTGGGCATTTTGGGGTTGTATTTGAAGAGGGTTTTGGGAGGTGGAACTCTTGCATTTTGGAATGGGATTTTGAAGGAACTTCTTGCTTACATTTTTTCAGGGAGCTTCTATTTAGATAGTACACTCTCTTCTTGTTTGTGATGCTTTTGGTGGGAGGTGAGGGTTTCGATCTCCATATTATGTTTATAGACACTAGAAAATGTCTGAAGCTTGCAAGCAACATTTTCTCACTAATTGTCCTTCTTCCATGCATAATTAAATAGTTTTAATTATTTAATTATTTAATTAATTCATTTTATCCTTATTCTTATTTTGATTAATTTAAATAAATATCAATTTTATTTAAATTACATCATTAGTTATCTTTTTTTATCCTTAAATAAATAAATTTTATTTATTTAATTATTTATTTCTATTTTTCTCTATAATTAAATAATTGTTTAATTATTCATTAGCCTTTTCTCTCCATAATTAAATAAATTCTTATTTGTTTAATTACTTATCACTTTTTTTTCTCCATAGATAAATAAATTCTTATTTATTTAATTATTTAATTATTCATTAGCCTTTTCTCTCCATAATTAAATAAATTTGTGTTTATTTAATTACTTATCACTTTCTTTTCTCTATAATTAAATAATTTTTTTTAGTTATTTGATTATTTATCGTTTCCATCCAATCTTTATTAAATAATTATTTAATATTTTTACACCTCACCTAATATATATATATACACACACACACACACACCACCTTCTTTTATAATTAAATAACTATCTTTAATTATTTAATTATTCATTTTCCCTTCTTTAAATTAAATAATTGCTATCATTATTTAATTTGAATTTCTTCTTAGCCAAGTCCTAAATCTCAACCAATTTCTTGAGTTTTGGTCCATCATTCCCTATCTTTGTTTCAATTGACCCCATCCATTAATCATGATACCGCATCATTTAATCCTAACCCTCAATTTGAATTGGGATTTCTATAAAAACAAGTTATCATCCTCATTTCAAAGTCAACCACAATCTTCATTATTTTTCTTCTCATATCATTCATCGTGAGGAACCACAATCTTTGAAGTTTTGTTATCTATCATCAATGTATCAAGATTATCATACATCTTGCATACTACTATCTAGGAACAAATAAAGCAAAATGGAGAAGAGCAATGGAGGTGATTCAATTATGGCATAGAGATTGAGTATTTTTGCTTCATTATTGTGATTTATATGTTCATTTGTGCTTCATTGTTGGATTAGGGTCTTCCTAGCTTGAATTAGATAGTTTTGTGGTTGTTATTATTGATTCATGCTTATCCCCTGAATTCTAACCCTGATCTACATTTGGTGAACCCGATGTGAATATAGCATCCTTATTGTATCTTTATTTTTGGAGGTTTTCTTACCTTATCTTGTTGTTTTGTTAAAAAAAATCAAGACTAACCTTGTGCACATTAGGTTGAAGACAAAACCCAGGATTTTCCAAAGATTTTATCATATATTTCAAACGGTTATAAAAATTTTTCGAGGTTTTTACTACAGGTCAAGGGTCATATCAAGAGCCTGCATTTCATAAATTAGATTCAAGTTGACATTTTTGAGTGAGTTATGCTATTTTTAGTAGTTTCTAAATATTTCATCAAATCTCCCAAATAACTGCAAATTTATTTTAGGGCTTTTTTTACTGGAGGTCAGAGATCATATCATAAGCTTGCACTCCAAAAAATTGCTTTAGGTCAACATTTTTAAGCAAGTTATCATGTTTTGATGATTTTTCATAAATCTTAAATTTTGGTCGCAAATCAACAAACTTTTCAAAAAAAATTACAAATCTAGAAAGCTCTCAGAATTCTACAGGGGGTGTGTCCTTGTTGGGAATAGGATGTCATTTAATTGCATTCTAAACATATTTCATGTATCTCCTAAATCTTTGGAATGTGTTCCACAACACTAGGATTAGGAAGAGATTAATTTGGAATGAAATAAATATTTAATTTGATATGTGTAGTTATTCCTAAATAATAGGAGCATGTGGGGACACCTTGGGAGAGCTCCTACAAAATAGGAGCACATGAGCGCCTACATGGGAGGTGGGTGGCATCTTTGAGTTACAACTATTGCATGGAAAATATATTAACAATGCTCAGTTAAGTGGGACCCAATCTAGGCGCCTACTTTGAGGATGGGCTTGCATGAGATAGTTTTGACAACTATGAGGTTAACACTTCAATGTTGGGCACCAACTTTGAGGGAGACTCTTGTTTAACTTGTTCATGCATATGTGAACTCAACTTGGCAACCCTAGGCATGGATTTTCTCAAGAGGCGTTGTGATCTTGTATTTGATAACTCTTTTGAGTTTGTAAGCAAGAATATTGTCTATTATTGCAACAATTGTATGAGAGGGTTTTGGTGAAGGAAGCATATCAAGGAGAATGGAATCAGTGTTATTGTAATCTTATTCAAAGGTTAAATAATACAAGCAAGACCAATTCTGGTGGAGTTTTTTCTCGAAAGGGTTTTTCCATGTACATGTGTCCTTTCTATTATGTCTTATATTTCTTCTACAATCTTTTGTCTACTTTATACAACATTAAAATTGATCTAATTCAAGATTAATCATACACAAGGAATTGTGACAAAGAATACTAAAATTGAATCTACAGTTACACAAGATTTACAAGTTTTAAGCTACATTTTTACTACAGTTTTACCTTCATTTTCAACATTTGGTATCAGAGCTAATGGTTGGGTAGAGTTTGGGATGCCTTTCTCTTAAAATTTTGAAGGTTTTTTGGTTGTAGTGGGAGCTTTTAATATTGTTTCAATTGTTGATTTGTAAAAGTAGTGTGTTGCAATGGGTTCTACTTCTCATTTAGATATTGAAAGGTTCAATGGATCTAGGTATGAGATGTGGAAACTAAAAATGGAATATCTCCTTGAAGAGAGAGATCAGTGGTTAGTTGTAGGTAATAAGATAAAGACACCTACATCGATGTCACGTGAGGATTGGGCTAATCTTGATAAGAAGGCAAGAGGAACCAT
Organism: Sequoiadendron giganteum; assembly: GCA_007115665.2. Classification (NCBI taxonomy): domain Eukaryota; kingdom Viridiplantae; phylum Streptophyta; class Pinopsida; order Cupressales; family Cupressaceae; genus Sequoiadendron; species Sequoiadendron giganteum. The sequence continues at coordinate 135,122,832 of CM021101.1, read as the reverse complement.
AAGATTATTTCTTGTTGGTGTTGTTCTCTTGAATGTTTTAGATGAAAAGACTGCATTTGATTTGTGGAAGAGGATAGGTGATATCTATCAAACCAAAAGCCTTACTAATAAGTTGTATATGAAAAGGTAGTTATATTCTTTAAAGATGAAAGATGGTGATTTTGTTGCACATCATTTAAATGATTTTAATTTGATTCTGAGTTAGTTAGCATCTGTAGATGTAAATCTAGAAGATGAAGATAAATGCATTTTGTTACTTTGTTCTTTATCAGAATCTTGGGAAAATCTAATTGTTTCTATCAGTGGTAGTGGTGCAAATTTGAAGATGGAAAATATGATTCCTACTCTCCTATCAAAGGAGATGAGGAGGAATTCTAAAATTGTCTCCCAAGATGCCTTGTTTGTAAGAGGTGGGCCTAAGGAAAAGGAACCTAAGGGAGACAAAAAAGGAAAGGGTAAGTCTAAAGGATGGTCTAAAACCCTTGGTAAGAGTAAGGTAAAGTGTTGGAACTGTGGAAAATTGGGACACATAAATAAGGATTGTAAGAGAAAGAAAAAGAGTTTTGATGCTTCTACAGAGCAATCCTCGAATGACAGTAATGATGCATTGATCATTTCATGTAAAAATGTTAGTGATGACTCTTGGCTTATTGATTCAGGTTGCTCCTATCATATGACTCCTAAAAAGGAGTGGTTCTCAAATTATATTGAATATGATGGAGGCAATGTCTTCTTTGGAGATAATAGCACAACAAGTATTATGGGCAAAGGAGAGGTAAAGTTGTGTTTCAGTGATGGTAGGGTTAATACCCTTAATGGTGTTTTACATATTCCAGGACTTGCTAGAAATCTACTTTGTGTATCTAAGTTTAATGATTTTGGAATGCATGTGACATTTGATAAAAGTGGTTACAGATTGGTGAAAGGGAATATGGTGGTTGCTAAAGGATCTCAAACTGGGACTTTGTTTAAGTTGAATACCTCCAATTTGAAAAAATTAACCAATGTAACTGAAGCTGGAAATACATGTATGTTGTGGCATCATAGATTGGGCCACATAGGTGAAAAAGGTCTTAAGACCATTCTTAATAATAAATTGGTTAACGGTATTTCTGATTATAATATTGGCAAAAATGATTTTTGTGAGCATTGTGTGTTTGGAAAGAAATCTAGATCTTCATTTCCTAAAGAAACAAATAAAGCTAAAAGATTATTAGAGATTATTCACTCAGATGTTTTGGGTCCTGTGGATATTGATTCTATTGGAAAACCTAGATATTATGTCACTTTTATTGATGATGTTTCAAGATACACTTGGATCTATTTTATGCATAACAAATCTGATGTGTTTAAAAGGTTTAAAGAATTTAAGGCTTTAGTTGAGAAACAATCAGATCATAAGATAAAAGTGTTGAGATCAGATAATGGTGATGAATATTGTTCTACAGAATTTGATGATTATTGTAAGCATGTAGGAATTGTGAGACAAAAAACTACCCCATATACACCACAACAAAATGGAGTAGCAGAGAGGATGAACTGAACCTTAATGGAAAGAGTTGGGAACATGTTAAGTAGTGCTAAGCTAGATCAATGTCTTTGAGATGAGGTTGTATGCACTTCAGATTGTTATTTAATTAATAGATCTCCTAGTTTATCTATTGAAGATAAAACTCCTTATGAAATTTGGTTAGGTAGGAAGCCTAGTGTTGCACATTTAAGGATCTTTGGTTGTGAGGCTTTTGTTCATGTGTCTAAAGAAAATTGATCTAAGTTGGATCCAAAAGCACAGAAATGCATATTCATAGGTTATGGTGAAAATGTAAAAGGTTACAATCTTTGGAATCCTCTAACCCAAAAAATTACTTTGTCAAGAGATGTGATTTTCAAGGAATTTAGAGCTTATTCAAGAGAAGAAAAACCAAAGGAGAAGGATACTTCTCGAACACTGCATTTTGAGGAAAATATAGAGAAGCAAGAAGATTCACATGTTGAAGAACAATTAGATGGATTGGATGAGGAGAGCTCACAGAGTTCTAAGATAGATGCTCATGATGAGCATATTGAGGAAGAGGTAGAAACCCCATTGAGAAGATCCACAAGACAACAAAATCCCGTTGACAGATATAGCCCACCTGATTTTTGTTGTATATTTGCTTTGTTGAGTACTAATGATGAACCTAGATCTTACAGGGAAGCTATGTCTTCGGATGAGAACAAGATTTGGACACAAGATATGCATGAGGAAATGGTTTCCTTGGATACTTGTGACACATGTGATCTTGAGAGTTTACCCAAAGGAAGAAAAGCCATTGGTTGTAAATGGATCTTTAAAAAGAAAATTGGAGCAAATGGTAATCTTGAAAGGTACGAGGCTAGATTAGTAGCCAAGGGCTACTCCCAAAAAGAGGGAGTTAACTTTAATGAAATCTTCTCTCTTGTCACTAAATTAACTTCTATTAGATTCCTTTTATCTATTGTTGCTGCTTTTGATTTTGAGATAGAGCAAATGGATGTGAAAAATACTTTCTTGCATGGGGATCTTGACGAGGAGATTTATATGAGGTAGCCTGATGGTTTTGTTGTAAAAGGAAAAGAAGAATTGGTTTGCAGGTTAAAGAGATATTTATATGGATTGAAACAATCATCAAGAATGTGGTACCAGAAGTTTGATGATTTTGCATTAAAATTTGGTTATGTTGGGAGTGAGGAAGATCATTATGTTTACATAAAAATAATTGATGATCAACTTTTAGTTATTATCTTGTGTGTTGATGACATGTTGTTTATTGGTAACAACAAGGTAATGATCAAAGAATTGAAAGCACAACTCTCTAGCACATTTGAGATGAAAGATCTAGGGGTTGCAAAATATATCCTTGGTATGAAGATCAATAGAGATAGAGGTAACAAAAAGCTTTGCTAAAGTCAGAGCAACTATGTTGATACTATTTTGAAACGGTTTAACATGCATGATGGTAAACCAATTAATATTCCTTTACCAGTTGGCATGAATTTAAGTTTAGACATGAGTCCTAAATTTAATTTTGATTATGAGGAAATGTTTGAGATTCCTTATCCTAGTGCAGTTGGTAGTTTGATGTATACAATGGTTTGTACAAGACCAAATATAGGCCAAGTAGTGGTTGTTCTAAGTAGATTTATGTCTAACCCTGGTAAAGAACATTGGACTTATGTTAAGAGGGTGTTTAGATATTTATGAGGTAATTATGATTACTATTTGGTTTACCATGGTGCTAATGATATTGATATTATCCATAGATCATTGGACATACATGGTTTTGTTTATTCAGATTGGGCAGGAGACCTAGATAGTCGGAGGTCAACAAGTGGTTATGTGTTTACTTTGTTTGGAGCTTCAGTTAGTTGGATGAGTAAGAGGTAGACCATGGTTGCTTTGTCCACCATAGAAGCAAGGTTCATGGCTAATATACATGCCTCCAAAGAGGCAGTTTGGTTACAGAGACTTGGGAAAGGTATTGGTTTTAATTGCAAGAAAATTAAACTTGAATGTGATAGTCAAAGTAATATTTGTTTAGCCAAAAATCCTATGTATCATCCTTGTACTAAGAATGTTGATGTGCAGTATCACTTTCGGCGAGAAATGATTGAGAGTGGGAAGGTATTGATTAAGAAATTTCACACTTTGGTCAATGTTGTAGATTATCTTATGAAATTGGTTCCTACAAAAAAGTTATCTTGGTGCAGGAAGGCCATTGGCCTTGAGTCTTGTACTTGATTTATAATAATGATTCCTTGTTTAGAATAATTGCAATGTATAATGTCAAGTGGGAGAATGTTGGGAATAGGATGTCATTTAATTGCATTCTAAACATATTTCATGTATCTCCTAAGTCCTTGGAATGTGTTCCACAACACTAGGATTAGGAAGAGATTAATTTGGAATAAAATAAACATTTAATCTGACATTTGTAGTTATTCTTAAATAATAGGATCATGTGGGGATGCCTTGGGAGAGCACCTATAAAATAGGATCACATAGGAGCCTACATGGGAGGTGGGACCCATCTTGGTTTATTCAACTGGTTGGTGAATTGAGTACACTTCATAAATGCATCTCAGGTTCCTACAAAATAGGGATTTTATATTTATGCATGTTGAATTCCTATAAAATGGGGATTGATGTTTACAAGGTTTAGTTCAATTCAGTTCAGTTATGTTTCAGGTATCTTCAGTTGCATGTTAGTTAACTCTAGTTGAATTGAGTTGCATGGATAGATAACAGGTGGATACATTCAATTAACAGAAGGAGGATCACTCATGCATATTGTTTTGCATGAATCAGTGACAAATATATTTCAGTTAACAAAGATTAACTTGGGCCCACCTTGGGTGCCCAAGTTGGAATCTTTGAGTTACAACTATTGCATGGAAAAGATATTTACAATGCTCAATTAAGCGGGACCCAATTTGGGTGCCTACTTTGAGCATGAGCTTGCATGAGATACTTTTGACAAATACGAGGTTAACACTTCAATATTGGGCACCAACTTTGAGGGAAACTCTTGTTTGACTTGTTTATGCATGTGTGAACTCAACTTGGCAACCCTAGGCATGGATTTTATCAAGAGGCTTTGTGATCTTGTATATGATAACTCTTATGAGTTTGTAAGCAGGAATATTGTCTATTATTGCAACAATTGTATGAGAGGGTTTTGGTGAGAAAATATTGTAGGTTGTGAAGAAGATTTTTTGAAAAACAAGGAAGCATATCAAGGAGAATTGAGTCAGTGTTATTGTAATATTATTCAAAGGTTAAATAATACAAGAAAGACCAATTCTGGTGGATTTTTTTCCCAAAAGGGTTTCTCCACGTACATGTTGTGTCCTTTCTATTTTGTCTTATATTTCTTCTACAATCTTCTATCTACTTTCTAAAACATTAAAATTGATCTAATTCAAGATTAATCATACACAAGGAATTGTGACAAAGAATACTAAAATTGAATCTACAGTTACATAGGATTTACAACTTTTAAGCTACATTTTTACTACAGTTTTACCTTCATTTTCAACAGATCTTTATATTTTTTATTTTGACCTCAAATAATTAATCTACAATTAGATCTTTGAAAATTGGTCCTCCATAAATCTGCTCCCTATGGCTTAAATTAAGGAGCTTTTCTAAAAAAAATACATCTTTGAATATTTTTCAAAATTTTAGCAAGGGTATCTTCTTTGCTTTTTTATTGTTGGGGCCAAAAATATAACAAAATAATCAAATCTTGGAATCACATTAATAGCATGCAAAAAAAATTTGGTTACTAATATCTTATTTTCAGCTTGTGGCAATTGTTGGGAGAATACCTTTTGATCTAAACTACTAATCTAATTTCTTGCATGATTTCATTGTGTGTTTGTGATTTTTAAATTAGGAACATTTGGAATTGGTGCTTAAAAAAATAAGTTTTTTTGTGTCTTGTGCACTTGCACACTCTGTTAAATCCCATATTGGTGTGTCTATCCTCTCCCCGTGTGCTTGATGTGATCTTAGGTGCAGAAGAAACAAATATCAATCTCTTTTTCTTTGAGTAGGAGGTTTGCCTTGAGCCACATCCTAATGAAGAACTCAAGGGTTTGACCTCAAACATGTTTCTTGGCAGGCTATATCAAAGGTGAAAATGCAAAATTTAGTAGCATTATCCTGTGAAGTATACCACACATGTCAATTCAGATGTGGGTGTATAGACCACATTGGGGTTGACTAGAGGCTTTAGTGTCTCATGTTTGACGTTATACCACAGGTGTTCACGACATTTCCCACTATGAACCATTTCTTTAGAAGTCTAAGACCTATTTTGAGAGCCTATTATTGTTGGTGAAAGGGATGTGGATCACACCTTGAAGCTACTTACCATGTCCAATTCTTGGCTGAGGTGGCAAGGTTCCTTGTTTGGAGTTACTCCTTTCAAGGTGAGAGGTGTTAAGGTGGTCCATGACCTTGGTCTGGTTCTTGCAGGGTTCCATTGTGTGTGTGATTTTTAAATTAGGAATATTTGGAATTGGTGCTTAAAAAAAACAAGTGTTTCTCATGTCTTGTGCACTTGCATGTTTTGTTAAATCCCAAATTGGTGTGTGTGTGTATTCTCTCCCCTTCCACTTCATGTGATCTTGGGTGCATGAGAAACACATATCAATCTCTTTTTCTTTTAGTGGGAGGTCTACCTTGAGACACATCCTAATAGAGAGCTCAAGGGTTCAACCTCAAGCACATTTCCCCGCAGGCTATATCAAAGGTGCAAAGGTGAAAGTTAGTAGTGGGTCTTTACACCTTCAAAAAACTCAAAATTCAAGACCGTCCATCACTGACACAACCCTCTACCATAAGCATAATAATATTGCTTCATAATTTAAAATTTGTATCAATTTTTTTTTCCTTGATCCTTTTGATCTACCATTCTATCTTGACAACCTTTCCAGTCTAGGGTTAATCATATTTCCTAGCTTATCCCAGCTTTATAGAGATTCAAACCTTCTTCCCATATAATATTTCAAAGAATCTTATTTAAATGATAAAAGTTATCATAAAGTACTCCACAAATCCTCCAAGATTTGGTTTATCCCTTGTTCCTAACTGGCTAACTTAAAGTAATAAATTGAGCAATTGTTCAATTAAATTTTTCATAAGATGATCATGGTTTATATAAAACCTTAACATTACTTTCTTGTTCTCATTTGAGATAACCTTCTTAGGAAAATTAAGCAACTAATTTACACAATTTGTTGTTTAGGACCAATATCCCATAAATCAAAATTCCCAATCAAAATTGGTTACCTTGGTGAGACTATCCACCATAACAATATATCAGTTCTATAGAAAGATCAAAAATATTCTTATGATCTACCACTTCCTCTCTGGAATTCCCTAAGAGTATACAAGTCCTGTCAATGACGACATCTTTTCTTCATACTCTAGCATACTGGACAACAACTTCCTATATATCTTGCAACATCTTACTCTATCTCCTTCTAGATTATAATGGTTTCTCATCTAACAAAAAATTTTGTCATTCCCGTGTCACCTAAATATGACATCAATTTACCTCATTTCATCCCTTAATCTTCCAAATTTTGGTACATAGGTTCTTTCTCTAATTCATAATAGTCCATCTTGACTAGTGAAATCTCTTCCATGGACTTATGCCACACATGGTTCTCGAGATATAATAATTAAATATTTTTGATGGAGCTAAACTCCTTCCTCTTAGGACTTCTATATCTTGGATTTATTTCATCCTTAAAGAATTCCCAAATTTGTAATCCAATTCCCAGCTCATTTTATCTCTTTCGATGAGAATTTTATATTGGTCAAGTAACAATTCTTGTTAAATCATGCTAGCTTGATATTATCTTCCAAAAGATATCAACAATTATTACATACCGAGTTTCTAAACACGAGAATTTTCTCTATAACTCACAATCATGAGTACGTGAATGTTCCCTTCCCTATTTCATAAGTGATAATATTTCCTTTCATGATCGAGTATTCTGACTAACCTTTTCCAAAACATTATTGATAATAACAAATTGGTCTTCTAAATAAATACGTATAAAATTGTGTTGTAAATATTTCTCACTTTGGTCAAAAGCCTTGACCTTTCCACTACCTTTCACCAATAATTCCAATACCTTAACTCGTTAAACTTTACCAGCCTTGTTGCGGTGATTGAGTTCAAGAATTTGGTTAAAAATTCTCTCCTATTTGAGATTCAACATTAGAATTCATTAAAAAGGGTACTTATCTAAGTACATCTACTCTCCCTCTTTCCCCCTTAGTACTTCCAAGACATTAGATCACCTTAAAGTTGAACTCTTAACAATCATCCGCTCTCTCCAATTTAAATTGATTTATCATTCCTTTTTGTTGTCTTTTGAATTAATTTTGCTTGCCTTTCTTACCCTCCATGGTATGCTTTGAATATATTTTTCCCTTCCCAAAATTGGATTCATCATCACCTTCTAATTTCTCAGAATATACAGTCGGATCCACCATAACAAGATCTAATGAATAAATAACAACTTACAAGCTATGAGATACTCTAGTATTTCTTTCTATTTCTCTTTTCCATGTATACTAATATCATTTTTAACCATTTTCATTGGAACATCTCCTAAACATAAGTTTAATTTCATTGACAAGTTGGTAAATTCAATTTCCACTTCAACCAAGCTATGCTCTAACTGAGCCCTTTGTCTGAAATGTTTGATTTTCTTTCCAAATCTTTTACCTTGCAATCATCTTTCAAAGTAATTTTGTCTAAATTCTTGGTAATTTCCTTTTCTCATAACTTAAGACACTCTAAGTTTGTTCAGTTATTTTCTCCTTTTGAATCAGAACTCTGAATTGACCTTATCTATTGTGGTTGGTGGAATCATATCGACTTTTATTCTTCATAGGTTGCTTCCTTTTTTTACTATTCTAGTCTCTACCCTTATTCTAAGGTACTAACTCTTCACTCTTGGATCCAATTATCATTGCAAGATTTTAACCTTGTACTTAATAAGGTCTATCAAGGGTTATATTGCCTCCTGGATACATCTCTTATTGATTTTAATACACAAAATATTGACTTTATACTTCAACTAAGTTTCCAATTTATGTTACCAACTAGTTCTTTTTCAATAAATAATACTCATAGATTCATAGTATCCTTACTTAATCCAAAATCCTTGACTCTTTGCATCTGTAGGTTATTATCAATAATGAAAATTACTTCAATCCCTTCTATCCCTCAAAGTCATTTTAAACTATTTCGTAGGGTGAAGGTACTCATTGATAATCCCCCATAACCTTCCTATTGAACTTGGTTGCATAATCTTCCACAATCCAAAGGTGTATCTTAACGAGTTGTTGGTTTAGGAGTTTTCAACCCCTAGGATGACTCTTCCTAGTCCCGAACTTAAACAAGTTTTTAGAAATTTTAACTTCCATTTTTATTTCCCCTTTGTTATTTTCCTCTTGCCATCTTGGCATAAGAACTTTTCATCCATTTTAACTTCTGATAAGGTCTGCGCATCACTTATGTAATGAGATCATAGGTTCCAGTGTTGAACCCGGTAGCACTGATACCACGTGTAATATGCCCATTTGTTCTACCTAGTAATTTTCTATGTTTTACCTGCAAGTGAATAGTTAATGCATCAAACATAATGAGCAAGAAAAAAATTATTTTCTTTTCAATAATAAATGCACCATTTGAAACATAACCTTTCCAAACTTTTCATTGCATAATCAAAGAATCATTGCATTAATATAAGTAATGATTTCACTTTAAATAAATGTATTCAAGATATCATTTCACATTTACAATTTCCATATAGATGGATACATGATTACATACGTAGCTTCAACAAGCTGACATGAACTAGAAATACAACTAATTTACATATGTCCAAACATTGGTGCATACATCTTAGATGTCCACTGTCCTTGGTGCATACCTTCTAGTTATCCCCAATACTGGTGTGTACATCTTCAATTTTTGAATTACAAATACCAATGGTCTAGAAAGTCCTTCTCCCAAACCTTGGCCACCAACTACATGAGGAGAAGCATCAATCAAGCACTTTTCCACCAACCATGGACTTACTGTGATCCCCCACACATCTACCAAACTTGGTAAGATGGATCTCCCTTCGACGAAGAGATTGGTTTGGTAACCTCATCCTTCAAATAGCCTTTTTCTGAGCATAGTGATGTGTCCTACATATCTAGAGCTACCATAATGTCTAATTCTACATGTATGATTACCTCAACCTATAATGTAAATTGGATCACACAGTGAACTGATAGTGTAGACAATGTTTACCTACACTACTTTGGCGAAAGATTCATCACCCAGTAACTTTGAGTGAGGTCATATGTTCACCACATTTAATTGCTTGATTTGTATTGACCATTAGTATTCTATTCTAAGGCTATCCCCTTTCTTGTGGATTATCCTAACCCTAGGAATAACCTTCCCATTAACTCATATCTAAATGAAATTGCTACAAGTATCTCAAAGCAGCTCTATCTTACCAATAAACTGCACAGATAAACATAATGTCACAATATTAAATGACTCTATTTCAATAGTACAATCTCAAAAATAAAAGTCTCCTTTCAAGAGTGTAATCTCAACAATAAATGACTCCCATAAAAAGTATAATCTCATCAATAAATGACCTCAATCAAAAGTATAATCTTCAACAATAAATGACTTCAATCAAAATTTTAATCTTCAACAATAAATGACTTCAATCAAAGATAAAATCAACAATCAAATGATCAATCTAATGATATAGGTCAATATTAACCTATGGGATTCAATCAATAATCAAGTAAACATCCCAACTAATAGGTTATTTTGAACCTAGGGTTTCATTTGAAAGTAAAGTAATAATCAAGTATAGATTATCAATATGGTTTGCATGACGTCGCATCCTATCGATGACAACATGTCTATCATACCATCATTATCATTGTATTGCTAACCTCATTATTCGCAAGGGTTCAACTAGCACTATAAGATAACAAATTCAAGTTACCTCAAGATATTGATATAATTCATATTTCACATTTCATTCTACAAACGTATAGCATAGAATGACTACATATAGTCTAAATAGTATACACTCATATAAAACCCAATATATTATAAATATCTATATAAGTATAAACAAAAGAAAGGTTTCACTAATGTAAGAAACAAACAAGATATATTCAATCATATCCAAGCATCGTAACAAACATAAAAGACAATCCTTTCAAACATGGCAACACAATAAACAATCTTTCCAACATAATAACAAAGGAGTAGAAATCGGCAAGCCTATTTAAAGCTCCAACTGATTATTCTTCCCTCCTATCTTAATGGCTCAAGCTTTCTTGCAACCTCCTCTAAGATCAACCCAAATTCCTCTACTAGCTTCTCACCAAATATCTCAACTATACTAATGCAAAACAACAATACAACTCTCTAACTCATAAACTCTCAACTCACTTTGCACAAAAATTGCAGTGGAATAACACAAAGTAATTGGATTGAAAAGTGTAGCAATTGGTAGAATGATCACCTCTATATATACTAAAATGTAAGCAACCAAAGGCTACAAACAAGCTAATACTTCTGCCACCTTTCTAACCACATGCAACAACTCAACAAACAAACTTATAGGTATGAAACACATAACAATCCTCTCCATTCAAATGGTTGAATTGACTTGTTACAAGGGACAACAAGACTATTTTACTTGGTCAAATAAACAACAAGCTTATTATCAAGTTTCCTATTTGGTTTACATATCTAATCCCTTCTTATATTACTTCCAAGTTTACATTGACTAATTCTTATGGATAAAATATTACTTTTCCAAACTTATGCGCAATAATACGACTTCTTATGCATTCCATTTACTACAACATTGGCACCACATGTTCATGTTTTAGTAGCTCAATCAAATACTATTTCAAAATGGTTAAAACCTGCTTTATTCCTTTTGCAACATTTACACAACACTCCTATTTCATGCGTGGTATTGATTGGTCTATGTGTAGATTTAAACTCCTTACTATGCTTTCTATAAGCATTGGTATAAGTTTCCATGTACTCCATTAACTTATGTGCTTTGAGCACAGTCTTACTCTTTCCTTATGCGCTAGTCAAAGGCAAAATATGTTGGCTATATGCATTGGTTTGCATTTTGGTCTTATGCGCAGGTATATGCACTACACTATATTCCATTTCTATGTTGCATTTAACTTTAGTTTATATTTACATGACACATTATATATTGCACCATTATTTAAGTATATACAATGCTTATGAAATGTGCTTTCATATATGTAATCAACAATGCTTAATTCAAGCTTAATATATATTTATATATTTATTGATATATATAATATATATATTAATATATATACATATGCATGATTTATAAAATGCATCAATTTCCAATCAAAACAAATATAAATATATATATTAAAATAATTATATATATTCGTATATATATATTTACATTAATGTAAATATATACATATAACATATATTTATATATAATTATTTCAATATCCAAACTTGAACACATACTCCTCACATATTCATTGATCGATGTATATACTTGAAGTGCATACATATATATATGTACATGTCTCATTTATCCAATCGGTACTCCCATGCATATGGGTTATCGAGGACATGTACGTATATATATGTATGCATAACCCAAATCACAAACATCCACAAAAAAATATCATAACCCCTTTCTAAATCATGCACAACAAGGCTAAAGGTTACTTACCATTTCCTAAAACTATCTTAATCAACTAGACTAACTAGGGTGTGTGTGTGTATGCTTAGTTAGGCCCGTTAAGGGTTACCAGACCAAGCTCCTCTCCTAACTAATACTCCCTCTCTCGTACTTGAGGCCTTGACTCCTTCTTGTATCCAACTTAGTGCAACACAAAGATAGTTAGCCATTCACATCAAATATATTTATATCATAAATCATTTGCATACTCAAAGCATTAAAGTAATCATATTGTAATTCATATACATTCATCGCATATTCCATCGATATAAAACATAATCATTCCTTCAAAAGCAATAACATCATAATACGCATTTCAGTATTTCACTCACCCTTTTAAAAACATTAAGGTCACGATTAATATTTATCATCATATTTACTCATGAGGGTAAAAGTAACCCAGTAATCAAGAAATGGGGTGTAACACTAAAGTTACTTACCATGTATGACTCTTGGTTGAGGTGGCAAGGTTCCTTGTTTAGAGTTACTCCTTTCAAGATGAGAGGTGTTAAGGTGGTCCATGACCTTGGCATACCCTACCTTCACCCACTCCTTTTTCTTGGATTTAACATCACTCTTTCAGGGGTGAGGTAAGCCCACTTTAGTAGATAACCCTATTACTACTAGCTAGGTCACGTGCTTGTTTGTATTGTTTGTGAACCAAGTCCAAGCAAGTTTTGTGGAAGAAAACTTATGAAATACTTGCTTACCAAGAAGTCAAAGAGTCAAAAGCAACCAAATCTGTCTTTCGAGTGTTTGCTATGTTTTATGATCAAATATAAACTTTCCAAAAATGGAAAACAACCTAGAAAACATCAAATTAGGGTAAAAAAGGTAGAACATCTCAGCTATTTATTATAAAATCACAACCATCAATCAAAACACTGCATCTATTAGTTTCCAGTTTTTTGGGGAAATATATGTACATCCAACTTCTAGTTTCCTTACAGATAATGATTGTACACTCAGACCTGAGACTTATTTAGGTTTATTTAGTCCATTAATTGAATTTAATCATTTACCTTAGGTTGTCTTGCATAGTCCTAGCTTGCATACACTATACCACACCTCATTCCATCAACATCTTTGAGTCTTAATATTAGGAGGCTTTTCATACTATTGGGCAAACCATAATGTCATATTTAAGTGTCCTAACCTTATCATATGGTTATCTATCTCATCCTTATGTTGGGATTACAAATCATGTGTCTAGTTTAGGCTCATCATTTATCCAATCATTATCATCATCTTGGTCCTTATCCCCTTGAGGTCTTGACATTTAGAGTTGTTACTTTGGTTCATCATAGTTTGCTTAGCATCCTCTTTTAAGGTTCAAAATTGCATATCCAAATCCAGTGGTAGGCATAGTCTTAGTCTCATCATCATCTGGCATTCCATCCAAGCATAATCTTAGTCATAGTCTCATTACCACTTTCCATACCAAGCTTATTCATAGTTACATTCCCATCTTGCATCTTTATATTCCAAAAATCCCAAAAACATAGCATATTCTTATTATCATTGTCATCCTTAGCTTGCATTACCATATTTATTTTGAATCTCTATCTTTAGTTGCATTCATTTCCAAAATCCAAAGGTTACAAGTCTTATATGGTCTTCACTAGGTCACAAAGGAAACAAAAAGACATGGATTCCTCATATGACCCCTATATTAATCCAACTAGCAACATGAACTTTGGGTCATCCTCAAACCAACCTCAAATTTCACAAGACAAAGTTCCAAATCCATTTCAATTTTACATTGAAAGAGGTTAACCAAAATCTAAAACCAGAAGAGATTGAACAAGCTTCCCAAGATCCTAAGATAGTGTGTATTATAGAAGAGATGGTCAAAGAAAAACATAATAAGTACTTCCTTACGCTCACTCAAAATGGTGTCAAGCTTCCCTTTGGTTTTGAAACTTCCACAATTATAGATGGAACAACACAAACACAAACTCAAAGTCAAGGTCATAACACATTTACACAAGGTCATTCCTCCTCACAACAAATGCACACTATATGCCACTTGGGGGAACTACACATAACAAAACACATGTTAACATACCTCCTACTCCAAAATTTGGGACTAAAAGGACACATGCATTGCATATCCAAATCTAACCATAGTCATAATCTTAGTCTCATCATCATCTGGCATTCTATCCAAGAATAAGCTTAGCCATAGTCTCATTACCACTTTCCATACCAAGCTTAGTCATATTTACATTCCTATCTTGCATCTTTATATTCCAAAAATCCCAAAAACATAACATAGTCTTATTATCATTACCATCCTTAGCTTGCATTACCATCTACAATTTGCATATATATCTTTAGTTGCATTCATTTCCAAAATCCAAAGGTCACAAGTCTTATATGGTCTTCACTAGGTCATAAAGGAAACAAAAATGCATGGATTCCTCATATGACCCCTATATTAATCCAACTAGCAACATGAACTTTGGGTCATCCTCAAACCAACCTCAAACATCACAAGATGAAGTTCCAAATCCATTTGAAAATTTTAGGTTGAAGGAGGTTAACCAAAATCTAACACCAAAAGAGATTGAACAAGCTTCCCAAGATCTTATGATAGTGTGCATCATAGAAGAGATGGTTAAAGTGGATCCTAATAATTACTTCCTAGTGCTCGCTCAAAATGGTTCCAAGATTCCCTTTCGTTTTGACACTTCCACAATTATAGAGGGAACAACACAAACACAAAGTCAAAGTCAAGGTCATAACACATTTACACAAGGTCATTCTTCCTCACAAAAAATGTACACTAGTATGCCACTTGGGGGAACTACACATAGCACAACACATGTTAACATACCTCCTACTCAAACATTTGGCACTAAAAGGGCACACACAACATCTCACGGACCAAGTCTCACATTTTCCAATCCATTTGGATTGTCCTCTAGCTCTATGGGTATAACTTTTGCAAATCCATTTTCCACAACATCCACCCAAAATACCAACACAAACACAAATAAAAACCAAAACCCACCAATCAAAACAAGAAGGATTCACATTTCCACACCAAGAGTGCAAACCCAAAAAACCAATACTACACCAAAAACCAATATTATAGGCCCCACGGTTATCGTTGCACCAAAATATTGACCTATTAATATCTAATACAATTTCCAGAATTAACGGATCCATGGGAAGAAGTTAAGCCATGCCACAAATCTCAAGGGGAGCGTTTGCCATCTACCAACAATCTCCCCCTTAGTGTTACTCGAGGGAATTCAAACTTGGCACCTTTGGCTCTGATACCAACTGTAGGCCCCATGGTTCTCATTGTACCAAAAGATTGACTTGTTAATTCCTGATACAACCACCAAAGTTAACAGATTCATGGGAGGCGGTTAAGCCATGTCACAAATCCTAAGGGGAGCACTAACTATTTACCAACAAACATGTCTTTTGGGTCAAACCTAAACACCAACCAACCTCCATCATAACATGTCAACCCAAACCTCAACTTCATACCACAACACGAACACAACAACCAAATTACACCACAACATAATACCAACACCATGTTTACATCTCACTTACAACAAGGCAATCAAAATCTTTCTCAAGAAAACATCAACCCAATCTCAACATTTACATCCAACTTCCAAAACCAAAACCTGTTATCACATAATTACCTCAACATGCTTAACATCAATGCCAACCTTCTCGTGAAAATTTAACAGAACATACCACCATCACCTATGGAAAATTTGATGCAACCACAAATGGAAAATATGCAAGTGAGCAGAACAAAGAAAGCATACTCAATGGATGAACTATGTCCTTATCCATTTGATAGAAGCATATGCATGCCATCTTTTCCTCCACACTTTAATGTGCCAAACTTTAACAAATAAAAGGGAAAGGGAGATCTTGTAGAACACGTGCAAGAGTTTAACACTACTTGTATGGATATCGCATTTGAGCCTACATACATAATGAGATTATTCCCATGTAGTCTTTTAGGGCAGACTCTAGAGTGGTTCACACACCTTCCTCTTGGGATAAGAACATGGAATGAATTAGCTAAAAATTCATTGCATAATTTGCCTATAATATTGAAAGTTAGATGACCCTTGCAAAATTATGCACAACCAGACAAAAGGAAGGAGAGTCACTTACATCGTTCTTTTGGTGAAGTATGTCTAGTAAATGTCCTTTCCACATACCTAAAAAATAATTGGTCCCCATCTTTGTAGAAAACCTCAACATAGAATTGATGACTCAACTTCAAATCCATTGTTGCAACACATTTGAGGATGTCATTAAAAACGAAGTCTCCATTGAGAAAGCTCTTGTTGCAAAAGGATTGGTCAAGATCTTCAAAGAAAACCAAAACAATCCCAATGAAAAAGGAAAATTTTGGTCTAGAAACAAAAATATCACCAATGATGGGGTAGTTGATGCTAAAATGATTAAAAAGTTTCACGCCATCATTCACCTCAAAGGTCCTTCCACACAAAATAATCCTACACCAAGCCAAGATCAAATTATAAATGCAGTCCAAAACAACCAACAACGTAGAGGTCCTCCATGAGAAAAAATTCCTAAACGAACATATACACCCTTAGGAGAACCCATTGAATCAATGTGAAGAAATTATTGCAATAAAATGTCATTCAGCTATTAGAGGTTAAACCTTATGAACCAAAAAATTTCAAACCAACTTGGTGTAATAACAATGACATTTGTGAGTACCATCGTACCAAGGGACATAAAACATCATCATGTTGGAAACTTAAGAACCTTATCCAAGACCTCATTGAACAAGGTGACATATCAGCGAAAAAATCACAAGGAAAAATAAATATTGACCATACTATTTTCAAGAATCCTCTACAAGACCATGGAAAAGGAAAAGCCTCTAGTTTAGGGAACAATGCAAACACCAATGATAATTACACTAATATCTCATACGAGTATATCATTAATAACATTCAAGCCTTTGATGATAATTTCTCTACCATTACCATCAAGAAAATTCCAAAATGTGGTGTCACCACCTAAAGAGCTAAAGTTACCTTGCAAGGGGTCACTTCAAATCCACAACCAAAGAGTCAATATAACCTTTTAGACCATCTAGGAAAGACTCTCACACAAATATCCATTCTTGAGTCGCTTCACATATCCCCTTAGCATAAATCCATTTTGGAAAAATCTTTACAAGAAACATCGGTTACCATTGACCTAAACGTTAATCAATTCTAGGCCATGATAGGATACTTAGCTACAACCCATCATGTCACATTTTCCAATAACAATTTTCCTACATAATGACCAAATCATAATGACCCATTACACCTTGAGGTATACATTAATAAACACAAAATCAGACGAGTCTTGGTAGACAATGGAGCAAGTATGAATATATGCACCTTAAAATTGGTCATAACATTGGGATTCTTTGAGGCTTTAATAGATAGGTCTAATCAAATCATCATCAAAGCTTATGACGATGTTGAGGATTCATCCAAAGGTATAATCACACTTCCTATGAGGGTTGGGCCTTCCATTCAAAACATGATATTCTAAGTCTTGGATTTGGACCTACCATACAACCTTCTCCTTGGTCGCCCATGGATTCATGCCATGAGGATTTTTCCTTCCGCATACCATCAATGCCTTAAGTTTCCATATAACGACACCAAAATTACTATATTAGGTGATCTTGACCCCTTCCAATATTGTAGCAATTTAAAAGGTACCACTGAACATCAAATGCCTATCAATCGAGAAGCTTCTTTCTCCACCTCATCACATTACATTGATTATTCTTCATAAGCTAAATCATCAATTCCATCCACCATGCCTTCCTAACCTAAGGTCCAAATCTATGATACAGGATGTAATGAATACAACATTGAGAGCTTATTTTGCATTGGGAAGTTGCCTGCCTCACCAAAATCTTATGGGAAGGCTCTTCCTATCAAGAAGGAACCTAAGTTTGTCATTTTTAATCCTCATACCATGTTCACTAAGTGGGGTCAACTAAGAAAAGAGACTATAAATGAGGATATTTCTACATAAATCTATAATAAGGATGAAGAAGAAACCAATTCTGCGTAAATACTAGTAGACAAATATTCAAGAGGATTCAAGATCATGAAACAATAGGTTTATGATGGATATAGTGGTCTTGGTTTGAACAAATATGGAATGATAGAATCCTTGTTACCCCCAAAGTTGCCAAAGAACACAGGGTTAGGGTATGTACCACCAAAAGTGAGTCATCCTTGTACTAAGTTATCTTTGGGTGAAAATGCTAACGCTTCTAATGAAATTGAGACATCTGAGGAGTATCATACCAAAACATATTCTAATGAGTGGGAATGGGATTCCTTCACCTCTAGTGACTATGACCTAGCTGAAACATTCAAAGAGCTTGACATATCCTTGTCCCAAATCGAACCTATGAGTGATCGTGCCTAGATCAACACCTTTTGGTATCTTGATGATACTTTCATATTTACCATATCTGCTTATTCCTTGAGCTATAATGATACTGATGATGGCTTACCCCTTATCCACCCACAAATAATAGATTGGGATCAACAAGGACCTCTGAGCTTGGACATAATTAAGAACGACAAAGCAATAGTTGAGTTCATGGGACTTCGATAAGGAATACCAAGTGGGGACCATAAGGTTGGATTTATCATATATCTTGACATCGCAACATACTTTGAGGAGTCTACTCCACCCTCTAATTGCAAAAGTGAAAAAAATAAAAAGAATAGGTCTTTAAGTGAAAAGCGAAAGGTGCCTTTAGAACAAGAAGAAGAAAATAAAGGATGTATCTGAGGGTGAAAATATCCCTAAGGTGCTCAAGGATGGATGGTTGGGCATGATCCCCATAAGCCAAGAGAGATCACCATTTCTTAGAGAAAAATCAAAAGAAGTCAATCTGAGTGCCGATGATAATCCTAGAATTGTTCACTTTGCAACATCCTTGACAGTCACATAAAAGACAAAATTCACCACTTTCTTTTCAGAGAGACAAATAAATTTTGCATGGTCATACATTGATATGCTTGGATTGGATCCTAGATTAGTACTACATCATTTTCCATTGTTCCCAGATACAAACTGGTCAAGCAAAAATTGAGAAAAATGCACCCCAAGATCCCACTATTAGTAAAAGCAGAATTGAAGAGATTGCTTTACGTTGGTTTCATCCGTCTGATAAAATATGCATAATGGATATCAAATCTTGTCCCCATAACTAAAACAACTAGTGGGATCATATTTTGCATGGCCTTCAAAGACTTAAATAAAGCTTTTCCTAAATATGACTTCCCGCTACCCAACATTGATATCATAGTAGACTTGACAGTGGGATATGAAATGCTATCACTCATGGACAATTTTTCAAGATATAATTAAATCAAAATTTCCCTTGAGGATCAACATAAAACAACATTCACTTGTGCTTGGGGTACTTATTGTTGGAATGTCATGTTGATTGGTCTTAAGAATGTTGAAGCAACCTATCAAAGAGCTATGACCATAATTTTTCATAACTACATGCATACCTTCATGGACGAATATGTCGACGACTTGCTAGAAAAATATTTATCAAGGGATAGTAACTTGGTAGTATTGGATAATATTTTTAAATCATTAGAAGAGTACGAGGTCAAATTGGATCCAAAAAAGTGTGTCTTTAGGGTGCAATCTAACAAATTATTAGGATACATTGTGTCTCATAGAGGTATTGAGGTTGATCCTGCAAAAGTGAAAGCCATCATGGATATACCTTTTCCAACAAACATAAGTTGACTTTTCACCTGTGTCACCAAAAAGTGTAGTCTTTGACACTTTTTCACTCATTTTGGCCTTTTCTATTGGATTTTGGCCTTGTTTTTCCTTGGTTTAGTCTGGAATGCTTGCAAATCAACAAAAATCTAATGGTTTTTTACAAAGGTGTTGTGAAGTGTTGTAACACATTTTCCCACTTTTCTAAGACCCTTTCAACATAATTCACCTAAACAACCCCATTTTTCCCCTTTCCAAGCCTTGTGCCAAAGTGTTGTAAGGTGTTGTAATGCATTTTCACTTTCCTAGGCTTGTCATCACTAATTTAATCCTTTTCTTATTTTAATTTCTCCCCTTAATGTACTTTTAGGCTCGAATTAAGTGTGTTTTGGGAGGCAAGACTAATAAATTTCATTTAACACCTTTGTATTCCTGACCACCACTTGAATTTTCCCAAGTGGACTAGGTCACCACCTTGGGCGACCTAGTCCCTTTTGGCTTAAAATTCAAAATTAAATAAAAAACCTAATGGGAAATTACCTCCAAAACTCTAGTGTCGGCCTATCATGTGACATTTTTGGGAAATTAGGGCATATCTTGTATAAATAAGCATTTTCACCTTCATTTCCCCCCCCCTTAACATCATTTTCGCACAATCTCTATTGGAGTTGATTCTTGCATGTTGAAGACATCTTCAACAAAGGATTTGGTAAGCATTTGCATTGGATTTTTCATTCAATCATATTTCCTTTCCTATTTCATTTCATCATTTGGGTTTGATTACTAGAATGGGGTTTGCCTTACTAACCCTAACCCCTTGTCTCCTCTTTGCATGTGTGATTTGTAGGTTTTTGTATGTAGTTTTGTCAAGAATAAAGGTTCTAAGAAGGTGTTGTCAACCCATCAAATTCATTCAAGTCAAAAAATCCCTAGTTGAAGCTTGAAGACCTCTTTCAACCCATTTTCAATAGAATTTGAACCAGACACCTATTAGGAACCAAAGTGCAGACCAGAGGCTCCAATCTCTACTTCTAGATTCTTATAAATTCATAAGAGGACTAGGTCGCCAACAATGGCGACCTAGTCCCTCTAAACCTATTTTTCAAGGATTTTGACATTTTTGGATACCCTTTTTCTCGAAACCCAGTTCGAAAAATTTCCCTAATAGAAGGACTAGGTCGCCCATTCTGGCATAAGTGTTCCTTTGCACATTTCAGGTAGATTCTAGAACATTCTGGATCTCCTCATCTCCAACTTTCAATACCCAGGTGCACCACTTCTGTTATTTCCAATTTCTTTCTAGTTTGCATGCATTTAGGGCATATAGTTTAGTTGCATTTAGTTTACATTTGCTTTGTTTAGATTCTATAGTTAGTTTAATTTAATTTAATTTATTTCACTTAGCCACACTCCTCACACAAAACACAACCCTATTCAACCCCTTCCTTTGAATGCAATCACCAAAAAGAGGCATATCATTAAGCGAAAAGAGAGTCATTCTTCCATCTAAGCTCCTAGGTGAAAAACCCTAGGAGCCTAATTGGGGAATCCTCTTTCCTTGATTGCATATATTTTTGGTGGTTCATTTTGGTGAAACCAACCGTACAAAACTTGTTAATCTTTTGATTTTACAGTTACATCTTAGGAAAAAGCTTGCATTGCATTAGAATTTTACATTGTTTGCATCCTAGGGTTCATAAAAAGTGCATTAGTGAAAAGCTCATGTTAGCTTGTATTTTTTCATATAATTTTTTATTGAAAATTTCTAAAATTCTGCATTTGCACCTTAGGAATACATCATATAGCCTGAAACACATCAAAACCAATCAAAAAAATCCAAAAAATTTGAAAAATATCCCTATTGGGACTAGATCACCATTCTGGGCGAGCTAGTCCCAATTCACATTTTTAAGTGCCTGTTACAACATCAAAAATCTCATTTCTATGCTTCTTAGACCTCCTAGTACCATATAATATAAGTCTGGAAAGCTCTGAGAACATAGGTTTTATTCTTCTAACTCAACATCATCAATTTAGGGTGGTCATTTTTGATATGCCTTCATCATTAGATCTACAAAATACTTACATTTCTGAAATTACACTTAACATTGATAAAAGTACTTTTTAATTTTTCTTAAACAATTTTTACATTCATAAAACTATGCATAAGTTTGCTAAAAGTACTTTTCATTCTTTCATATACAGTGTTTACATTCTTAAAACTTAGCATACATTGGATAAACCTTTTTATGTATATTCGTATCTACATTGTTCATATTCCTGCAACAGTGCATGAAATGGTTACATATATTTGTCATTTTTGTCCAAAAAATTCTAGTCGTACAAATCTAGATATGCTAAGCAACCTTCCCTACCTTCTCCCTATGAGAGCGTTTGAGTGATAAAGAATACAACCTTGGAAATTTTGAACAATCATATTAGTTCTTCCCCTAATCTCTCTCCTCTTGATGATGTAGATATTTTGGTGTCAAAAGAACCAACTAATGAGATTTATAAGAATCCTAGTTGTGTATCTCCTCTTACCTCTCTTAACAAACATGACAATACAAACATAAGGGATCATGACAATAACCATTTTCCTTCCCCTAGTATCTTTCCTAGTTGTGAATAAGATACTTTACGATTAGAAAATACAATCGATGAACATCATGAGTATCTTAGTTGTCCCCCTTCTCCTAGGGAACCCCTTATTAAACACAACAATTGCACCATTAGTCATTCTCATACTTGTGATGGAGTCCCTTTAGAGGAACCAACCTTTGAATGTGAAGAACATTCGGTTTGTAGTTCTCTTGAAAACTCTCCTCCTAGGGAGACTATCATGGTGCAAGAACGTGTGAACCTTGACATCTATCCTTCAACCACTAAACCTTCCCTAGGAAAAGATAATCAAGTGACATTAGAATCCCCTTCACCAAAAAATCATACAAATACAGACAAGATTCTTGAAGTTATGACTACACAAGTGGGATCTCCTTTAATTAGTGGGCCTCCTAAGTTTCCTCCCACTAGTGAATCACATAAAAAACTAAGAGATATCTTG
The DNA here is from genome assembly GCA_007115665.2 of Sequoiadendron giganteum. Lineage (NCBI taxonomy): Eukaryota > Viridiplantae > Streptophyta > Pinopsida > Cupressales > Cupressaceae > Sequoiadendron > Sequoiadendron giganteum. The sequence continues at coordinate 135,099,644 of CM021101.1, read as the reverse complement.
AAAACCATGATGCAATCTAATCATAACAATGTTTTGAAGCCACTAAGTTGTAACTTAGTGACTCAAACATATAGGGGATCACACATCACTCCTATGCCATTTCCCTTTTCTCAACTTAGAGTCCCTAGTGTTGAGAACCTTAAAAAGGCTCCTACTGATATATCTGTATGGCAACTTATTCAACTTTCACCTCCGATCAAATTTATATTTCAAGAACTGGTGCAAATACAGATGGAGGAGATAAAATCTTACATAAAATCAAAGACTATCACATCCCCCTCTTATCCCATGCAAGTGACCCAATCCGAAATCACATTTCCTCAACATGAATTACCCTCACTTGAGATTCAAAACAAGAATGATCCCCTGATGATGAAGGTGATCATTAATGAAACTCTAGTCAGATACACTCTCATCGACAATGGAGCAAAAATTATTTTTTGTAGCATAGATCTCCTCAAAAAAATTGGCATCAATAAAAATCTCATTCACCTTAATGATTTTCATATTCGTGGCTTTGTAAATGTTAATAGGCAACTGCTAGGGATGATCACATTACCTATCGAAGTCAGACCAGTAGTGTTGCCTACTTCTATCCATATCATGCAAGGACCCCTTCCATACAATCTTCTCCTAGGGAGACCATGGATTCATGCTATGAAAGGAGTCCCATCTACCCTTCACTGTACAATGAAATTTGAGCACAATAACAAGATCTACATGGTTGATGCAGATGAATGAAGCTATGAATCAACTAATCACAACATTTCTAACTCCCCTAATCTTTTCATTCCAAGATCAAAACTTATCCAAGTTGATGCTAACCCTTCACCTACAACAAAACTCTTTCGTGATCATTGGGGTTCATTAGATTCTACACCTCCTCTCAATACCAATTCCAAAATCCCACCCTCTTGGTCCAAAGAGTCCTATACAAACCATTCATTTTCAGATACAAGTTCTAGTAACAATTGGGGTCTTACGCCTCCCTTTAAAGGAGCATGTGAAATCTCACAACCTAAACCAAAACAACCCTATGTTTTATATGCTCAACTTGGTTATACATCAACAACATTACCCCATGGTGGTAATGAGGGCTATATAACTCCCATCCCTCATGAAGGAACAACACATCACACTAAAAAGGATTTGTGTTCTTGTACATAAACCAATCCTTCTCAGAAGCACACAACCCCTTCATTTAACTTGGAAGATTGTTATGGTATCAAATAACATCCCCCTTCTACAAATGGATGCAATGAACACATGACGCCAACTGACATACCATACCCTTTCAAAAAATATTTAGGTTTACTTCCCTCCTCTCCATTTTATTCAAACAATAAACTTCAAAAATATCATGGAGCTCGGTGCTCTCCCTTTTGTGGGGGCACCTAATTCCTCTCCTTGATACATACCTTCTTCCCATTCGGCTCACCATTGCCTTGCATTGAGTGGGGGCAAGGAGTTCGTTAGCCTTTTCCTCTTATATCACTTGTAGTTGCCTCTTTTGACTAGACATTAACCTCCCATGAACATACATGACCAAGCTTGGGATGTGAACGACATGTCTTAAGTTAACTCGCATGTGACATACTATCCTTTCCATGATGTAACCTCGCTTGGAAACATGTCACTTGGCATAGGGATTTCCAAATCATCTCTCATGTCCTTTCTTCTTTGCATTTTTCACTTCTCTACTTTAAAGTAATTGCTTACAATACGGTGTTTCACAATTCCTTTAAAGTGGGGGAATACACTAGCACTATTTCTTTCTTCATTCACCTTTCCTTGGTTCCTAGTGCAACCTTATCACTTCATATGATGAGTCTCTCACTTGGTGGATGACATTGGGTGTAATGTCCTTCATAATTGTGACTTATCTTAGAATATTGCATTCCTCTTAGTGGCTTGATGCGACGCATTGCATCCCCTAAGTTGTGAATTTTCTATTCTTTGATTGGTCCTCTCTTGGAGACATTAGACACAATGTTCCCTAAGTTAAAGACCTTGCATGAACCTAATAAGACTCCTTTGAACATCCCTTTTTATATTTTACATACTGCACTTTTGCATCCTTGCATAACACAACTTTCATGCTTGTGGTGCCATCTTGCACTTATTGATGAGTTCTAAGCATCCAAGGCTTTGCTTGTCTCATGAACCACAAACCTTGTCTTTTGTGGTGCCTTATCAAAGTTATCGGGAGGTATAACTTTGGTATGGTTGAGTAGGAAGCCCAACTAGCAACACGACTTTCCCCATAGCCACCTTTGTGTGTGTGTGAGTACATACCAACCGAGTGTATGTATCTCACCCTTTTCAACATTCTCACCTAATGGACAACCGAAAGTCTCATCGACCCAGAGTGAGTACATCCCTTTTCCTTTTGGCCAAACAATCTAGATCTGATCTACAACTAGTTGGACAAATGATCGAGGCTTGATCCAATCTTTTCTCTCTCTCCACTCTTTCACATCACTCCTTATGTGATCTTTTGTGCTTATGTTCAGTTTTCCATGGGATCTTGATCCTGGGGGCTTGATCATCCCTCTCGATCATAGTCATCTCACTTTACTAGAATGAGTACATTAGATCCCACTCAATATTGCATGATTCAACTACTTTAGTGTGAGTTTGAAGAAATTTCATCCTCTCACTAAAGTGGGGGCTAAATTTGTCACCAAAAAGTGTAGTCTTTGACACTTTTTCACTCATTTTGGCCTTGGTTTAGTCTTGAATGCTTGCAAATCAACAATAATCTAATGATGTTTTACAAAGGTATTGTGAAGTGTTGTAACACATCTTCCCACTTTTGCAAGACCCTTTCAACACAATTCACCTAAACAACCCCCTTTTACCCCTTTCCAAGCCTTGTGCCAAAGTGTTGTAAGGTGTTGTAATGCTTTTTCACACTTTCCTAGGCTTTTCATTACTAATTTAACCCTTTTTTATGTTAATTTGTCCCCTTAATGTACTTTTAGGCCTGAATTAAGTGTGTTTCAGGAGGCAAGACTAATAAACTTCATTTAACAACTTTTTATTCCCGACCACCACTTGAATTTTCCCAAGTGGACTAGGTCACCACCTTGGGAAACCTAGTCCCTTTTGGCCTTAAATTCAAAATTAAATAAAAAACCTAACGAGAATTTTCCTCCACAACCCTAGTGTCGGCCTATCATGTGACATTTTTGGGAAACTAGGGCATATCTTGTATAAATAAGGGTTTTCATCTTCATTAACCCCCCCTCCCCTCCCCCCCCTTAACATCATTTTTGCATCTTCACAATCACTCTTGCACTCCAATCTTCTCAAGCAATCATTCAAGCACAAGGAATCTCAAGCAATCTCCACTAGAGCTGATTCTTGCATGTTGTAGACATCTTCAACAAAGGATTTGGTAAGTGTTTGTATTGGCTTTTTCATTCAATCATATTTCCTTTCCTATTTCATTTCATCATTTGGGCTTGATTAATAAAATGGGGTTTGACTAAGGCAAACCCCTATTCTCTAACCCTAACCCCTTGTCTCCTCTTTTCATGTGTTATTTGTAGGTTTTTGTATGTAGGTTTTTTAAGAAGAAAGGTGCTAAGAAGGTGTTGTCAACCCATCAAAGTCATTCAAGTCAACAAAGCCCTAGTTGAAGCTTGGAGACCTCTTTTAGTCCATTTTCTAAAGAATCTGAACCAGACACCTATCAGGAACCAAAGTGTAGAGCGAAGACTCCAATCTCTACTTCTAGATTCTTGAAAATTCAAAAGAGGACTAGGTCTCCAACAATGGCAACCTAGTCCCCTTGAACCTATTTTTTGGGGATCTTGACATTTTTGGATACCCTTTTTCCCAAAACCCAATTCGAAAAAGTTTCCTGGAAAAAGGACTAGGTTGCCCATTCATGCATAAGTGTCCCTTTTCACATTTTAGGAAGATTCCAAAACATTCTAGAGCTCCTCATCTTCAACTTTCAATACCTAGCTACACCACTTTTGTTATTTCCAGTTTCTTTCCAGTTTACATGCATTTAGGGCATATAGTTTAGTTGCATTTAGTTTACATTTGCTTTATTTACATTATATAGTTAGTTTACTTTCATTTCATTTCATGCACTTAGCCACAATCCTCACACACAACACAACCCTATTCAACCCCTTCGTTTGAATGCAATCACCAAAAAGAGTCATATTACCAAAGTGGAAAGTGTGTCATTCCTAAACCAAGTGCTCCTTAGGTTAAAAACCCTATGGGCCTAGAAAGGGGAATCCTCTTTCCCTTGTTAGAATATATCTTTTTGGTGGTTCAATACACTACACGGAAGATTACAATCTATTTGAAGGTTTATAGCTTAGTTAGCAAATAAATGTCAACTACTTCAATATTTTCTTTGTAAGGGAGTCCCATTCATATGGACTAATCGTTGTCAAGAAGTGTTCCAAAAAACCAAGGACTATCTATTATCACCTCTGGGTCTTATGTCTCATATTGATGGTAGATACCTAATACTATACATATCAGCAAATTCCTCAACATTGGGAGGCTTGTTAGCACAAAATTATAATGATGGAAAAGAACATGCTATCTATTATAGCATTCACAGACTTGTGGGGTATGAGCTTAATTAGACTCCTATTGAAAAAGTGTGCCTTGTAGTTGTCTTTTCCACTCAAAATCTTTGGCACTACATGTTGAATCATTAAACAAAATAGGTTGCAAAGATAGATCCCTTGAAATGCTTACTCAACAAAACAATGTTAATAGGTCGGTTAGCAAAGTAGGTCATGATATTGAGTGTGTTTGACATAGAATATATTGATCGTAAGGAAATGAAAGGAAAAGTGATACCTTATAAACTCACAGATGCACCTGTTGGTATGTGGCGACTGATCATGCTATGTTGTACACTCTTTAGTACTGTAAACTCTTCATGTATGGCATGTGGATTTGTAGTATGGCATTATTCATGATATTGTAATATGTTTTGCACTAGATAATAAAATAATTGGATGGGTGTGGTTTTGTGGATGTAGCTCATATTGGGTGAACCACGTTAAATTCTTTGTATTGTCTAGTTTCTGCTTTGATTTTTTGTGTGTTTTATTTCTCTATTTTATTGTTCAAATATGCATTTAACTTGTTAGATATCTGCCTTCTAACCCTAACAAGTGGTATTAGAGTGGATTGTTTTCGATTATCATCTGCAGGAAAGTCTCACAGTTGAGTGGGAGTCTCACAGTTAAGTGGGAGCAATGGCAGACAAGGGTAAGTTGAAGGTTGAGAAGTTCAATGGGCAGAACTATCAGTTATGGAAGATGCATATGGAGGACTACCTCTATCAGAAGGATTTATGATAGCCATTAGAAGGAAAACCAAGAAACCCTCAACAATGTCTGATGAGGACTGGGATATTTTGGATAGAAAGACACTTGGCAGTATTTTTTTATGCCTGGAACAATCTATGGCATTCAATATTACAAAAGAAAAGACAACTCAAGAGTTGATGGAAACCCTAGCAAAGTTATATGAAAAGCCTTCCGCTTCAAATAAGGTATTTCTTACGAAGCGTTTATTTGATATGAAAATGGTAGAAGGTGGGTCAATTACTGATCATTTAAATGAGTTTAATATTGTTACCAATCAATTAACCTCTGTAAATGTAAAATTTGATGAAGAAGTTAGGGTTCTTTTGGTTCTATGTTCTTTGCCTAAAAGCTGGAATAACTTGGTAATGGTTGTTAGCAATTTTGTTTCTGGTTCGAATACATTGAAATTTGATGATGTTGTTGGTGTTATTTTGAGCGAGGAAATTCGTAGGAAAAGCTCAGGTGGAACATCCACATCAGGTAGTGTTTTGAATGCAAAAAGAAAGGGCAAAAAAAAGGAGAGAGGAAACAATTCTGGAAGTCATGGGAAGTCACGAGGAAAATCAAAGGATAGAAGGTCCCAATCTAGAGACAAGAGAGATTGTTGGTACTGTGGTAATTCGGGTCATTTAAAGAAAGATTGTTGGTCTCAAAAAAAGAAAGGAGAAAAAAATGAAGGAAATAAAAAGGAAAATATGGTAAGTAATAAATTTGATGAGGATGCTTTGATTCTTTCCCTTGACAATATTGATGATTCTTGGGTGTTAGATTTAGGGGCTTCATTTCATGCTACACCCCATAAAAATTATTTTCTTGATTATGTCCAAGGGGATTTTGGGCTAGTTTATTTGGGAGATAACGAACCTTGTCAGATTGTTGGAAAGGGAAGAATCAAGATTAAGTTGCAAAATGGGAATCATTGGCTACTACATGAGGTAAGGCACGTTCCAAAATGAGGAAGAAATTTAATTTCAGCAGGGCAACTAGATTATGAAGGTTGTGTTGTTACATTTAGTGATAAAAATTGGAAGGTTACAAAAGGTGTGAAAGTAGGAACCTTATATATTTGTATAGGTCATACTATTCCTTCTAATTTAGCTATTGCAGATAAAAATCAATGTTCAGGAATAGTTGCTACAGTTCAATAGGTAGAAAATCATATAGTTGTTGTGGATTCTAAATCAACACTATGGCATAATAGACTTGGGCATATGAGTGCAAAAGATATAAAATTACTTCGTTCAAAGAATGTTTTACTAGGTCTAAAATGTGTTAATATGGATTTATGTGAAAGTTGCGTGTATGGAAAATAAAAGAGAGTGAGTTTTCACAAAGATGGGAAACAAAAGAGAGATGAGAAATTGGAGCTTGTGCATACATATGTATGGGGACCCACTCATGTATCTTCTCTTGGAGGCTCTCAATATTATATTACATTCATTGACGATGCAACTAGGAAGGTGCAGATTTATTTCCTTAGGCAAAAATTTGATGTATTTGAAACTTTTAAAAAATGGAGAAGCTTGGTTGAGAATGAGACGGGTAAAAAGTTAAAATGTCTTAGATCTGATAATGGTGGTGAATATTGCAGCAAAGAGTTTGAAGATTATTGTTCCTCTAATGGTATTAGTAGGTATAAAATGGTTCCAAGGACTCCATAGGAAAATGGAGTGGTTGAGTACATGAATAGAACAATAATGGAGTGTGCATGAAATATGAGATTGCAGTTGGGTTGCCTTTAAACATGTGGGCAGAGGCTGTAAACACTGTTGTTCATTTAATTAATAGAGGTCCCTCTAATCCTTTGGGTTGTGGTATTCCAAAGGAAGCATGGACAGGTAAGAAGGTGAGTTATTCTTTTCTCAAAACCTTCATTTGTGAAGCATTTGCACATGTAGATTTTGAAAATAGAACCAAGATTGATGCAAAATCAAAGAAATTTATATTTGTTGGATATGGAATTGATGAATTTGGTTATAGGCTTTGGGATTTTGAAAATAAGAAAATTGTGAGAAGTAGGGATGTCATATTCAATGAGAAAGTGTTGTACAAAGATCTATTGCAACAACATGAGAAGAAATAAGAGGATTATGCAGTGCTGGATGATATTACAAACAACAATGTTCCAGTGGTTCCTCATGCTTTGAAACAACAACAACAACAACAAGAAATACCACAAACTCCAATGAATGTTAAGGCAATCTTCAAGGATAAGTAGACCTCCAAAAAGATTTTCTCCCTCTTTGTATTATATTTTATTAAATGATGTTGGTGAACTATAATGTTATCATGAAGCTATGCAGGTGGATACCAAGGTTCAGTGGGAGCATGCGATGGAAGAAGAAATGGAATCCTTGTTGAAAAATTAGACTTGGGAATTATACAAGTTTCCTGCAAGTAAAAAGACTTTACCAAACAAATGGGTTTATAGGCTAAAAGAGGAGGATAGAGGTAAGAAAATATTTAAAGACAGATTAGTTGTAAATGGATTTGCACATAAAAAGGGTATTGATTTTGATGAAATATTTTCTCTAGTTGTTAAAATGACTTCTATTCGTACTGTTTTAAGTATTGTGGTTGCTGAAGATTTGCATTTAGAACAACTTGACGTTAAAATTGCCTTTCTCCATGGTGGTTTGGAATAGGAAATATATATGGAACAACCACAAGGATTTGAGGTCAAAGGTAAGGCGAAACTAGTGTGCAAATTGAAGAAAAATTTATATGACTCAAAGCAAGCACCTCGGTAATGGTATATTAAATTTGATAGTTTTATTGCTGAGCAAGGCTACAACAGGTGTAATTCAGACCATTGTGTTTACTTTAAGAGGTTAACTGAAGATAGATACATTATTTTATGTTTATATGTTGATGATATGCTTGTAGCAGGATCTAACATGGATCACATAAAGGAGTTAAAACAATAGTTAGAAAATTCATTTGATATGAAGGATTTGGGGGCAGAAAAACAAATCCTTGGTATGAAGATTACAAGAGATAGGAAAAATAGTTAATTATTTCTATCTCATGCTGATTATGTTGAAAATGTGTTGCAGAGATTTCATATGGAGAATGCAAAAGTTTCCAGCACACCTTTGCTCAGTCATGTCAAATTGACTAAGGATATGTGTCCAAAGACACAAGAGGAAGAAAAAATGTCCAAGGTACCATATGCTTCAGCTGTAGGCAGTTTAATGTACGCCATGGTATGCATGATATCAGATATTACACATGTTGTAGGAGTTGTTAGCAGGTATATGAGTCATCCTGGAGTTGAGCATTGTAATGCGATAAAATGGATTCTCAGGTACTTGAGAGGTACATCCAATAAATTTTTATGTTTTGGGGGCTCTAATACAAATTTAAAAGGCTATGTTGACTCAAATTTGGCAGGGGATATAGATACCAGGTGGAGTACCACAGGTTATGTATTTACAATTGGTGGGAGGGACAACAGTGAGTTGGATTTATCAGTTGCAAAAGGTGGTTGCTTTATCCACCACAGAGGTAGAGTATGTTGCTACAACAGAGGAAACAAAGGAGATGATATGGCTACAATTTTTCATGGAAGAGTTGGGAAAACAATATGTTGAAAATAACTTGTTTGCAGATAGCCAAAGTGCTATACATCTTGCAAATAATTTTTCCTTGCACTCTAAAACCAAACACATACAACTAAGATATCATTACATTCGATCAGTGTTGGAAGATGGACATGTAAAGTTAGAAAATATACATACAGATGCCAATCCAGCGGATATGTTTATGAAGGTAGTGATAAGGGAGAAGTTGAGCTCCTCTTTAGCTTAAGTTGGCCTTCAATTTTGAATTCAAGTATAACAGAGAAGCAGGGTCCAAGGTGCTTATTTCCAATGGGAGTTGTAAGTGCAGCGGTGTCATCCAAGATTAGTCTCCAAGTGGGAGATTGTGTTGGAATGGAGCCTGATCAGTCTCCAAGTGGGAGATTGTTGGTATGTGGCAACTAATCATGCTATATTGTACACTCTTTAGTACTTTACACTCTTCATGTATCCTCGCTGACAACCCCCAAGAAAACAAAATTCACCTTTTTTTGCTTCATCACCGAAAAGGAAAAAATCTGGCATTGTAAACCCTAATTTTTGGAAGCTTCTAAAAGATTTTTATAAGCGGTTGGAATGGGGAGTTGTAGTATGGCATTATTCATGATATTGTAATATTTTTTGCATTGGATAATGAAATCATTGGATGGCTGTGGTTTTGTGGATGTAGCCCATATTGGGTGAACCACATTAAATTCTTTGTGTTGTCTTGTTTCTGCTATGATTTTTTGTGTTTTTATTTCTCTATTTTATTGTTCAAATTTACATTTAACTTGTTAGATATCTGCCTTCTAACCCTAACAACACCAACAACAACAAATTATCCTCTACTATCTGATTTTTCTGATGAATCCATCTTCATAATAGAGACCTCTATGACATGAAAATTGTACTTTGATGGGTCCTATACAAGTCATGGTTCAGGAGCGAGTATCCTCTTTGTCACACCCTAAGGGGACTCAATACCTAAGTCATATAGAATAGTGTTCTCGTGCACAAATAACATTGTTGAATATGAAGCATTGCTAACAAGACTACAAATGGCCATCAAATGGAAACTCAAGAATCTTCAAGTCTATGGTGTCTCCCAATTGGTTATCCATCGGGTCAATGATGACTACAATAGAAAAGATGCAAATCTCACTCCCTACAAGGGAATGGTTGATAATTTAAAGCAATATTTTGAGGTCATCATCTTCACTCAAATCTTGAGAATTCAAAACAAAGCAGATGATGCAATGACCACCATTGGATCTCTCTTGGATATACCTAATAACATGCCATAGTATGAGTTCTTGGTGGAACAACTATTGATCCATGTGTTCGATTTCCTTGAATCTAAGCTCATGTGTGAAACTTTTAGTCCTAATTCCCCTTGGTACAAATACTTTTACAATTACCTACATGACTAAATTATCCCTCCTGACTTGTCCACTAATCAACATAAGATCTTTATCCGACAAGCATCCAAATATGTCATCATCAGTGATACACTTTACCATCGTAATCTAGATAGCATCCTCCTAATATGTCTTGATTAAAATGATGCAAAAGTGAATTTACATGAGGTACATGATGGTATAGGCAGATCCCACTCTACTGGTCCTACCTTAGTCAAAAATCTTATGTGAATGGGATACTATTAGACCACTATGGAACATGATGCCTATCACTTTATTAAGAATTGTCGCCAATGTTAGAAACATGGAGACCTTGTGCATATACCTACTCAGGAACTTCATCCAATTACATCACCATGGCCATTCTCTCAATAGGAACTTGACCTTATGGGAATGATTCATCCTACCTCTACTAATGGTCATACGTTCATCCTTACTGCAATTGAGTACTTTACCAAATGGATCGAATCCATTCCAATGACCTACATTACTGGTAAGAAAATATCCAAGTTTATCTTCAACTACATCATATGTCGGTATGATGTTCCATAATCCATCATTAAAAATAATGGTTGTCCCTTCAAAAATCAATATTTTCATGAGCTATGTGAGAGATTTCACATCCCACATCATTTCGCCAGTCCATACTACCCCAGGGTAATGGTCAAGCTAAGGTATCTAATAAAACTATCCCTAAAATCTTAAAGAAGACCATCAATGACGCTGGTTGTGACTAGAAAATCCAACTTAACCCCACCTTATGGGCCTATTGAACTAGCATTCACACTCCTACATGAGCCACTCCATATTCCCTCATCTTGAAATCTAAAGCCATTCTTACCATAGAGTTTAGTTACTCTCTAAGATTATCTATGCAACAATTCATTAGTAATGAGGAATATCGTATTTCCAGTTTGCATGAGCTAGAGTTGCTAGATGAGAAGAAATAAAACACATTGATCCACTTACAAGAATATCAAAATTGTCTTCTTCACAGCTACAACAAATAAGTCAAAATTAATCATTTTGACATTGGTGACTTGGTCTTGAAAGAGAATCAGAAAAATCAAATGGATCGAGAGAAACCCAAAAAAGAATGAGCCTAATTTGTTGGGTCCTTACATCATAACTGCAATGTATAGATTTGGCACTTATCAGCTTGTCACTTCTGAAGGTGAACCATTACCAAATCCTATCAACAACATGCACCTTCACAAGTACTATACCTAGCTTTTAGAGAATCCCATCAAAAATATATATATAGAAAAATAAAATAAAATATAATAAAAATAGTAAAGAGGAATAATCTGTCCAATAGTGAGAACCACTTTGGTGGCACTTTGGATAAGTACCATGGTGAAAACCTAGCAAACAAGCACCATGTGTAGTCAGTATTTGCTCCGTTGTCTACTATCATTTTGTCTAATTTTTCCACTTCCATCCATGACCCCTCGCGCATATTCCATTCCACAATAAGATCCTACTTTTCCCATCCATTCATAATAAAAGATTATTAATCCTTCTCATGGCATGAGAATTGTTGATGCTTAACATCCTTCATCCTTTCATATCCATTCACAATAAACCTCACCCATCCCTTTTACATCCATAATAAATTGGTCCTATACCTGACTAGGGTCAATTCTTGGATTTACATCTTACAAGGGATCCTAAACACCAGTCAACATTAGAAAATGTCAAATCCAAAAAAACTAGAAAATATAAAAATAAAAATGTCAAAATCCAAAAAAAATGAAAAATGTCAAAATCCAAAAAAACCAAAAAATGTCAAAATCCAAAAAATCAAAACATTCCAAAAATCTAAAAAATCCAAAAAATCTAAAAAAAGAAAAACAAGTCAAACATCCAAAAAAAAACAAACATCAAAAACTCCAAAAACACAATTTGTTTCAGTTCAAGTGGTCGAACTGCATTGCCTCTACATCTTCATGTAGGCAAGGCCATCATCGATGAGCTCCCAAGGCTTAGGTCAGTCCTTTAGGTTTTGTCATAATAAATTTTCAAGTCTATCCATATTTGCATCTTCATAATAAACTATTTATGGTCAAGGTTGGTTGAACTACGTCGTCTTTGCACTTTACGTAGGAAAGGCCATCATCGATGAGCCCCTAAGGCATTAGGACACTCCCTTAGGGTTTTTCATAACAAGGTCTTCATACACCCCAATCATCATCTCATATTAAAATTGTCCCTTATAGAGGTTGAGATTTTGAGTAGACATAAGCAGCTATCAAACAAGAGACTAAGCTTATCCAAATCGTGAAACAACAAGAAAACTATCCAATTAATCTTCAGCTATCAATAGATCAATTTACTAAACACAAGTACCTATCAAAACATCAGTATCAAACATAAAACAACAAACAATCAACAATCCTTATCAACTATCAAATAGTCTTATACAATATGTAGTATCATCAGGCTCCTTGGGCTTATACGACATGTTGCATTTCTGAAACCAAACTTTATCCATCGATCCTATCAAAATTTCTTAAACATGGTGTTGCACCCTTGAAACCAGACCCAATGTCTTATACGAGGTGTACCATTCCTAAAACCAAACACAAACCAATCCGTTATCTTATACAAGACGTTGCATCGACGGGCTCCCTGGGCTTATATAGTATGCTTCCTTTCCTGAAACTAGACGTTATCATTATCTAAAATGTGATCATATAATGTCGAAAAAAGTCTAAATGGTTGTTGACTTTGTTGGTCTAGTTTGTCTTATCTTTTATTTGATTTATCTTCAGTCATGTTACTATGCCTCTCAAGGATGTACCAAATGGATTTAGAGGAGAAATGATAGATTATGATCTTTTTCTCTTTGATTTTTGTTTGCAGTTTGTCTTGGCAACACCACTTTAGGGTAGTTATGTTCCTTATGTGTGATCGAATTTCTATTTTGCATAATCAAAACATCCCATGCAAGCTAAATCTTAATCTAATGCTTTCTTGCATCAGGATCAACATGCTTGGTGGTTACTTCCTCACATATTTCGACAAGGTTCTATGGTTACTAGTTTGAGTTGTGGAACTCCTTGTCTATCACGTGTCTATTTTTTTTGCAAGGGATAACATATCACACCTTGGTCTATGTCATATATTGGTGTTCTAGATATCCATTGCCATAATAAGTTCTATAATGATAATTATGCAATAAAATAAAAGCTTGATCATTTATTAGCAAGATCTCAAGATAGTGCAATCCCAATGCATTCGTTCATTTTCCATCCTTTCCAACTTCTTCCATACTAACATCCCATCCATTCATCCCTAGATCAAATTTTGAGCCTTTTTTTTCATCGCCAATGCATTTGTGCTTATCTAACTTGCTTATCGATAAACTTGCTGAATTTTTGGATTTTTTTTTAAAATTTGTCAATTTTTTTGAGGGGCCATCATCCTATCTTGCATCCACCACAGCACACTACAACAAGTTTTGAGCTGATTTTCATGATTATTTTTTAACACAACACTCAGAAACACATTGTATCAAATAGGGGGAATATATAGTCACTAAAAATTGTCTCGAGCCTGCAAACAACATTTTATCTCTAATTCACCTTCTTCCATGCATAACTAAATAGTTTTAATTTTTTTAACTATTTATTAATGTAGTTTTCTTCTATTAGTTAAATAATTCTTAAGCATTTAATTAATCCATTTTATCCTTATTCCTCTTTTGATTAATTTAAATAAATATCAATTTTATTTAAATACATCACTAATTATCTTTTTCTATCCTTAATTAATACCATTCTTAATTAAATATATTCTTATTTATCCTTAATTAATACCATTCTTAATTAAGGCCAAGTAATTTTTTCTCTCCATAATTAAATAAATTCTTATTTATTTAATTATTTATCACTTTCTTTTCTCCATAATTAAATAATTATTTTTAATTATTTATCATTTCCCTTCACCTTTTAGTAAATATTTTTTATTATTATTTAATATTTTAACATCCCACCTTCTTCTATAATTAAATAATTTTTAAAATTATTTAAGTATTCATTTTCCCTCCTTTAAATTAAATAATTGCTATCATTATTCAATTTGAATTTCTTCTTAACCAAGCCCTAAAATCTCAACCAATTTCTTGAGTTTTGGTCCATCCTTCCCTATCTTTGTCTCAAATAACCTCATCCATTGATCATGATACCTCATCATTCAAACCTAACCCTCTATTTGAATTGGGATTTTTATAAAAGCAAGTCATCATCCTCATTTCAAGGTTAACCATAATTTTCAATATTTTGCATCTCATATCATTCATTTCGAGGAACCATAATATTTGAAGTTTTATTACCAATCATCAATATCAAGCTTATCATACATCTTGCATACTACTATTTTGAGAACAAATAAAGCAAAATGGAGAAGAGCAATGGAGGTGATTCAATTATGGCATAAATATTGAGTATTATTGCTTCATTATTGTGATTTCTATGTTCATTTGTGTTTCATTGTTGGATTATGGTCTTCCTACCTTGAATTATATAGTTTTGTGGTTGCTATTATTGGTCCATGCTTATCCCCCGAATTCTAACCCCGATCTACAATGTTCAATTGATTCTTTTTTTATGTCATGCCCACCTTAAGTGATTGCATTGGGCATGCTTTGTAAGAAACGTTAATTTTGGGGATGACACTTGAATGAATGGAAATTGATTCAATAATCATCCATTTGTATGTTTTTTACATAATTGTATTTTATATATGTTAGTGAACAAATATTTCCTTTTCCAAAATGAACATAAAATGACTCTATAATGCCCAAGAAGGATGAAATAAGCTCACAACAGATGGAGAGATCACCATTGCATTGGTGATCTTCCCTTGAATTTTAATCGATGTACAACTCCCTCTTGTGAAACAGTTTTTTATTTTTAAGTATATAAACTCGAGGTATATTTTTAACCAAAAAGTAGGAAAGGCAAACTAACACTTGCTCATAGCCATGATATAAGTGCGAAAAGAAATGCTTAAACTAACTACTACTGAAATGAAAGGGCTGGAAAATGATTAGTATTGTGACTCGCATATCAGACTACTTAACACTTGCTGACTTGAATCAATACAATTCCAACCATCTATTGTAATTAAATGAACTAAATACCACTGAACATCACATTCTCACAAGAAAGGTATATTCAAATGAATCTCAAATCTCACAATTTTTTTCACAAGCATTAACATTTAATTCAAATTATTGCACATAGACAATAACATCCACAAAAAACAAATTGAAACTGCAAAATTCGATCCTTTATTGAGATCAATTATCACTCATGCATCACAGTGCAATGGGAATCAAAATGTCAAAGCCCTGCAATGTCAAAAGATAACATATTTAAACATTCCTAACTTGTAATAGTTAAGGTTTCTTGGAATGGCTTCTTGATTGATAACTACTACCCGGTTGAATACAATTGGCCGGAAATCGATTAATCTTGTCAAGTTATGACAATTCCCTGCATTAATTGCTATTTTTGGGGATGCTTATGATTGCATCCCATTTCTTAATTGACAAGACAAGAAGATGAACCATTTTTTGATATAAGCAAACCACATGGCCTTACTTCATGTGGAATTACCACCACCTTAACTTTTCCATGATTGTTGGTATGCCACCTACATCATTTTGTGCAAATCCTTAAATGTTGAGGACTACTTTGAATGTAATTAACAAGATCTCCAACACATCACCACACTCGAATTAATTAAGTTGAAGAAATTTGGGTGTACTTTGGCATTTATTGCTTCAAACAAATCTCTACCATTTTCCCCCTGTCATTCTATAAATCCCATCCATCCCATTCATTATACATAATCTTAGTTACATCTTCAAGCATGTCGATCTTATCAAATGAGATAGTTGTGGAGAGCGACTTTGTAGTTTTAGAAGGCATTGAATGTAGTGGCATTCGTAGAATGGTGCAAGATCGACTTAAGGAATTATTCATCATTTGTAGTGATGTGGAATAAGAAGTCATCTGTAAGGTGATTAGTGAGCACTTCTTGGTGTAAGTGCACATTCATAATGCTACCTTGCTCAAGCGTTTCCTATATAACATCGTAAGCACTTCCAGTTTGTTTAGATGGGCTTTGCGGGCTGCTAAGCATCTGGTTCATCCATGGTTCCTACATAATGTCAAATATTTGTTGAGATGGCTTTATGTTCACCCTCATGTGGGATTGATTAGTGACACTATCTGCATCTCTTGTGCACTGTGAAACAAGAGGGTCATCCAAGTTGTTACTCTTATGTGTGTTGGCCTTGAAAGCAACAACATGGAGATGTTCGCTCACTATGTGGAGTACAATGAAAATATTTTCTCCCCTGCATAGATTGACCAAATGTAAGAGGTGATCGAGGCCATATCTATCATTATATTTACCATGTGTGTTTGAAGACCCCTGTTATAAAAATCACCCTTTTTGGCAATGTAATATGAAATTTTGTTGATACATATAAATAATATATATTTTTTGTTTTTTGATTACTCTGGATCATGGAAATCTTTATTTGTTTTATTCCAACTGTCTGAAATTTCTTTTGTTTACTTGTATGGAAATTTTTTTTTCCTTATGAACAATCTTATTTTGTGTAATTTCTTCTTCAGAAATGAACATATTTTGAAGGGAAAGACAACAGTGTAGAATACCTTCCTTTAACACTAGTACAATAGAGGAGATGTGCAAAAACAAGTTCTAATAGCTTCTAAAACTACTGAGATGAATACAAATAGAATAAAAGAGATAACATAATAAGAATTCACAGATTGACACAAGTATTTACGTGGGAAAACCTTTTCAGGTAAAAAATCCACCACACCAAGCAAAGAAAATTTTGTATTACAACAATAAAAGTTTTACATACAAAATTCTTCAGCCTTCACTCTCTGATCAGCTCACAACAACTCTCAATTTAAACTCTCACTGTTACAATACTTCTCTCAAAGTATACAATGAATTCTCACTACACACTTGCATCGACTTGCAACTTACATGTACACTTCTGTCAACCTCAAGATTGAATTTACAAGTCTTACATTGCATTTACACTTTCGAGCCAATCCCACGGCCTCCAGGTTCATGCATCGAACATTCAAGCAAGCAATCAATCTGCACTGATTGCATTGAGCCACCCATGCAATAAATTCATCACCTTAATCGGGTTTTGTCATCAGCAAAAGAACGACCTACAATAATTGCCTTTACCATTTCAATCTTCAGCCAATCAGATCATTGTCACTGAGCCACATGTCCATCTTTCATTTGTTTTCTGCTCTGACCTTCGGTCGAACTCGGTCAATCAAGCTTTGAGCTCTCCCGAGCTCCTATCGCGCTACTGCCGAGTTCACATCCACCTGCCACAGTATAGCGGTGAGCTCACCCAGACTTCCCCGCTCTATCGCAACCCTCTCTGAGTCGCCTCGTAGTATGGTGGTGTGCTCATCTGAGCTCACCCCGACCTTACCCACGCTATCGCTACCTTGTCTGAGTCACCCTGCGGTATGGCGGTGACCACCCAAGCCTTGTCTATGTCCACCTCGTGCAACCGCCAAGTAGATTCGACTTAACCGCGGTGTAGTGGTAATCGATAGCCAGACAGTCAGTAGTCTCACCGCGCTACCGTGGGAGTCACTAGGCCACCCCGTGGTAGGGCGGTGACCACCTGGCAGACCGCCAACGATCACACCACGGTGAGCAGACTCACCGCCCACGATGTGATGGTAACTTCCAGAATAGGCCGCTGGTAGCTTTACCGCGCCACTACGGTGTGAGAACTCATCGCGCGCGGTATGGCAGTAACCGCTCAGACTATCACCGCGGTACCGCTAGGAGCAGACACAACTACTGCGGTAAAGTCATAAAGGGCAGAAACATAACAATTTTTGCCAAGTCCTTTTTTCTGAGGCTCAAAGCTGGAAGTTGAGACATGATTTCCCAACAAGCTCCCACTTGGCAAAGACTTCCAACTTCCTCTTGACTTCGAAAAATCACTGATGGTCAATGGCCCCAAGGCCCATCAATTATGCACACCATCTGAACTTTTATGTGCTCATGGGCTTTGTCAATGCATCTGCAACATTCTTCAAAGTGTCGACCTTTTCAAGACAGACCTTTCCATCTTCAACCATGTCCCTCATGAAATGATACTGCACATCAATGTGCTTCGTCCTGGCATGAAAAGTTGGATTCTTTGCTAAACAAATGGCACTCTGACTGTCACAGAAGATTGTAATCTGCCCTACATTAAAACTAATGTTTGAACACAATCGTCTCAGCCAAATTGCCTCCTTACAGGCATGAGTTGCTACCATGTACTTTTCCTCTATCATGGATAAAGCAAATACAACTTGTCGCTTTCTCATCCAACTGATTGCTCCACCGTTTAGCATGAATGTATATCCACTGGTGGATATTCTATTGTCAATGTCCCTTGCCCAATCAAAATCAACATATCCTTGAATGTTGAGTGTTCTTTGTGATGCAACCAAACTGCCATGGTAACAAAAAGCGTAGTTTGAAGTCCCCTTCAAATATCTGAACACTCTCTTCACAACATCCCAATGTGATCTTCTCAAATTTTCCATGAAACGACTTAGAACTCCCACTGCTTGGGCAATGTCTAGTCTACTACATACCATTGTATATATTAAACTACCAACAACTCTTGCATATGACACATTGTTCATGTCCTCCATCTCAATATCAGACTTTGGACAGTCTTCAACATATATTTCTGTCCCCTACATAACTGGAAAAAATAACTCCTTGCAGTCATTCATACCAAATCTCTCTAGAACAGTATGCACATACTTACTCTGACTTACCCAAAGCTTTCTACTTGTCCTGTCCTTGGTTATCTCCATTCCTAGAACATACCTTGCTGCACCAAGATCTTTCATTTTGAACTTTGCAAACAACTGAGATTTAAGATCAGAAATCATCGTATTACTATTACCTATGAATAACATATCATCCACGTATAGGGTAATAACAAGCACATGTTCATTTTCAGATTTATAATAAACACAATGATCAGATTTTGATCTCACAAATCCCATAGACAACACAAATGTGTCAAATTTTTGGGACCACATTCTAGGAGACTGCTTCAAACCATACATAGATTTCTTTAACTTACAGACCATATTTTGTTTACCTTTTTCAACAAAATGCTCAGGTTGGGACATATAAATTTCTTCTTCCGGCTCACCATGGAGAAACACTGTTTTCACATCCATCTGCTCAATTTCAAAGTCATACACAGCTACCAATGACAACAAAAATCTGATGGATGTCAACTTTTCTATAGGGGAAAAAATCTCTCCATAATCAATTCCCTCAATTTGGGAAAATCCCTTTGCAACCAACCTTGCCTTATACTTCTCAACATTGCCATCAAGACCAATCTTCTTTTTGAATACCCACTTACAACCAACATGATTTCGACCTTTAGGCAAGGGTACCAAATCCTAGGTTTCATTCTTCTTCAATGAATCCATCTCTTCATTCATGGCTTCCAACCAAGAATTCGAATCAAACATGTTGATTGCTTCGTTTACAGTCCTAGGCTCATCAGTGCCAGTAATTAAGGCATAGGCACAGTTCAAATCTAACAATGAGAAACCATACCTTTCAGGTTGCAGTTTTTCTTGTGTAGACCTTCTTACTTGTTGAGGTTGTGGTTCTTCATCATCAAAACTCTCAAAGCTACTTGAACTCTCCTCAGTCTCAGGTACACCATGTAGTTCTTCCTTTTCTGGAGTTTGAGGAATCTCAACTGCATCCTTCTTCTTGTCTCTCTAATCCGTCTCAGGATGTTGATCACTTATTGAAGGTTTCAGCTCATGAAAAAACACACTTCTACAGTATAGAACCTTCTTAGTATTAAGGTTCCAAAGCTTGCATCCCTTCACACCAACTCCATAGCCGATGAGAATATATTTAACAACCTTGTTATCCAACTTTGATCTTTTCTCATTTGGCACATAAACATATGCCTCACAACCCAAAAAATGAACATGTCTGAGAGAGGGATTCTTACCAAACCATGCTTCCAAAGGTGTCTTATCAATAAGAGCAGAGCAAGGAGAATGATTTATCAGATAACATGTTGTAGCCATAGCCTCAACCCAAAACTTCTTCTCTAGACCAGCACCGTTCAGCATACTCCTCGTCTTTTCAATCAACGTCTTGTTCAACCTTTCAGCAACTCCATTCTACTGTGGAGTATAAGGTGTTGTTTTATGCCTTTTAATTCCATGATCTATGCAATACCTTTCGAAATTTTTAGAACAAAACTCACCGCCATTGTTTGTCCTTAAACATTTAATTTTCCTTCCAGTTTGATTCTCTACCAAAGATTTGAATTCTTTAAACCGGCTGAAAACTTCTGATTTACTTTTAAGAAAGTATACAAATGCCCTTCTCGAACAGTTATCTATAAAAGAAACATAATATCTAGAATTTGATAACAAAGGAACATTAACTGGACCAAACACATTAGAATGAACATAATCCAGTATACCAAAAGATTTATGAGGACTCGAGTAGAAAGAAACATGATGCTATTTTCCATAAATACAGTGTTCACAGAAATCAAACTCAAGGTTACAATCATCAAACCCTTCTACAAGATTTTTATTGTTCAAGGTTTTTAAACCTTTCTCACCTATGTGACCAACTCTATGATGCCACAACATAGTCTTCTTTGTTGGGAGTTTTACCTCCAAAGGATTTGCAGCCAGAGAAGTGTCTTCATATATCTCTCCAGGAACCGTTTTGCTTGACATTACAGAGGCACTGTTACATTGAACAAGACATGCATCCAACTTGTACAGAGTGCTAGTATGAACACCCTTAGCCAACACCATTGCACCTCTAGCCATTTTACATCCTTTACTTGAGAAAGAAACTTCTACACCAGCATCATTTAACTTACTGACAGAAAGAAGATTACAAGCCAGACCTGGTATGTGCAGTATGCCACCAATTCCTTTGACTCTCTCATCAAGAAACTAAATTCTAACTCTTCCTCTACCAACAATCTCCAATGTTGAATCACTTTCCAGATACACCTTTCCACCATCATACTTCTCATACTTAGAGAACCATTCTCTATGAGATTTCATGTGAAAGTACGCACCCTATTCAACTAGCCAGACATCATTTGATGCCTAAGTTGTCAAGGCTACTGCATCTCTTTAAGAGGAGTCATTATCTGAAGCATTATTCTTCTTCTTCTCCTTGCAGTTCTTTCGGATATGACCAGGTTGCCCACAGTTCCAGCATCTCACCTTGAAATTTTTACCAGGAGACTTTGATCTCCCTACAGATTTGGACTTTGACTTCTTGTCCTTCTCCTTTGGTCTACCTCAAACAACAAGAGCCTCTTTGGCCATCTTAGAAGACTTCCTTCACATTTCGTTAGACATAAGTGAAGCAACCACATCATCCATCTTGAATGAAGTGGTTGTGCTTCCAATAGCCATCACCAGATGATCCCAACTATCAGGTAATGAACACAATATGAGCATGCAACGATCCTCCTCCTCAGTCTTTACACCTATAGACGCCAGTTGAGTAACACTCATGTTAAATGAGTTAAGATGGTTTTCAACAGATGCACCTTCTTCCATCTTCAAGGAGTACAACTTCTTCCTCAAGAAAATCTTATTTACCAAAGACTTTCCCTGATAAATATCACCAAGCTTCTTCCATAATGAAGTTGCAGACGTCTCCTCATGGACATTCAGGAGTATAGAATCGACTAGACTCATTCTTATCAGACCTCTTGCTTTTCTATCAACAAGATTCAAATCTAACCAGAGGTCTCTCTTCACAAGCAAGTCTTCCATTTTGAGTTTTTATAACTCAAAGTTGCTGCCATTGAATTTTTCAATCTCTGCTCTACCTGATGTACTCACCATCTCAAACAGAACAAGTTTTAACAATGTAAGATTCCCACTGAAATAGTATTAGCACAAAAAACTAACCTTTTGATCAAGGATAACACAACTGGCCAAGCTCTAATACCACTTGAAGGGAAAGACAACAGTGTGGAATACCTTCTCTTAACACTAATACAACAAAGGAGAGGTGCAAAAACAAGTTCTAATAGCTTCTAAAACTACTGAGATGAATACAAACAACATAAAAGAGATAATAAAATAAGCATTCACAGATTGACACAAGTATTTACGTGGGAAAACCTTTTCAGGTAAAAAACCCACCACCCCAAGCAAAGATAATTTTGTATTACAACAATAAAAATGTTACATACAAAATTATTCAACATTCATTCTCTGATCAACTCACAACAAATCTCAATTTAAACTCTCACTGTTACAATACTTCTCTCAAAGTATACAATGAATTCTCACTACACACTTGCATCGACTTGCAACTTACATATACACTTCTGTCAACCTCAAGATTGATTGTATAAGTCTTACATCACATTTACACTTTCCAGCCAATCCCACGACCTCTAGGTTCATGCATTGAACATTCAAGCAAGCAATCGATCTACATTGATTGCATCGAGCCACCCATGCAATAACATCATCACCTTAATCAAGTTCTATCATCAGCAAAAGAATGACCTATAATAACTTCCTTTACCATTTCGGTCTTCGACCAATCAGATCTTTGTCACTGAGCCACATGTCCATCTTTCATTTGCTATCTGCTCTAACCTTCGGTCTAGCTCGGTCAATCGAGGTTCGAGCTCCTACCACACTACCGTCGAGCTCACATCCACTTGCCATGGTATAGCGGTGAGCTCATCCGAGCTCACCCAGACTTTCGAGCTCTACTGTAACCTTGTCTGAGTCGCCTCGTGATATGGTGGTGAGCTCATCCGAGCTCACCCCGAGCTTACCCACGCTATCGCTGCCCTATATGAGTCGCTCCATGGTATGGTGGTGACCGCCCAAGCCCCTTCTTTGTCTGCCTCATGCAATCGTCAAGCCCATTTGACTTAACTACGGTGTAGCAGTAACCGATAGCCAAACTGTCAGTGGTCTCACCGCACTACCGTGGGGGCCGCAAGGCCACCCCATGGTAGGGAGGTGACCGCATGACAAACCGCTAGTGGTCACACCATGACCACCATGGTGAGCGGACTCACCGCCCACGGTGTGGCGGTAACTGCTAGAATAGGCCATTGGTGGCTTTACCTCACCACCGTGGTGAGTTTTATGGTGGTAACCGCCCAGACTGTCACTGCAGTACCGCCAGGAGCAGACACAACTGCAGTGGTAAAGTGGTAATGGGCAGAAACATAACAATTTTCGCCAGGTCCTTTTGTCTAAGGCTCAAAGCTGGAAGTTGAGACATGATTCCCCAACATATTTGAGCGCCCAAATGTACTAGTAAATCCTCTAAATAGGTTCTAGAAAATTGTTGGAGTCCACCAAGATTAAAGAAACCTATTTATATGCCTCCCTTATGAATAAAATTCACATTTGAATTTGCTTGTTACCTTTGCATGAAATGCTTTGAAAAAGGTCACTGTGACTTAATAAAAAATAATGTCGAGAAGAGATGAATTTTGAAAACCCTTTCGGGCCTGACAAAGGATTTAAAACTTTATGAAATTTTTCTTACAATAGTTGTCTTGCCCACTTAATTCTTGGTAGAGACATTTTTTCACAATCTTTGGGTCCCATAGATGAATTTTCAATCTTTAAACTAACAATCATCAGAAAAACACTTAGGTTTGAAAAGCAATTCAGGAACTCACTTAGTTTTACAACTTAGCTTACGATTGACAAACACCCCCTTTTAATTTATACGTATTTTAGAGGGAAATTTTAAAAGAGGGGTTAAAAATTGATTGTAACACTTTGCAATCTGGATTTAAAATTAACATTGTGTTTGAACATGCAATACTTGACTCGGTGCTCTAAAATTAACACACAAATCACACATTTAATTTGGTGTACACAAAACAAATAATGGTATATTGTATTTGGTGTGCTTGCACATATGTTGTTAGTCTACCAAAAGTAGTGATTGTTTAAAGTATCCTCTCCTCTTGTGCACCTCGTGTGACCTTGGGTGATGAGAAATTACAACATAAAAAAATTCCACTTTTTTTAAGCAGGAGACATGCCTAGGGATACATCTTTATTGTGAACCCAAGGGATCAAACTCAAGTGATGTTTTCTAGTGTTCTATAGAAATTGTATGAGAGGGAAATTTATAGTTTGATCCATGCATGTAGTACTCTAGATTTTCGCTAGGGGCTTATGGTTTTTTGGACCCTGAGGAGATGTCTGAGAGGTCAATGGTGTTTATAGAGTTCTACCACTAAAAACCTTTTTTGTAGAGGACTTAAATTCCATTTGAATGTAATCTTATAAAGTGGTGCAAGGGATGCAAAGCATACTCTAAAGCTACTTACCATGTACTTTATTAGGTCAAGATAAATCTTGTTGGGTTGCTAGCAATAGCCTCTCAAGAAGGGAAAGAAGGTGTGCCCATGGTGTTTGTCGATGACCTTGTGTCACATCTACTATCTGTCTTAATATAAAAAAGGTTTTGAAAACAATTATCTCAATTGTTTCACAACCTAATATTTCTAAGTATTTACAACTTTAATAGGAGGTGTGACATGCTATTGTGAGGTCCTAACACTTTAGTTGAAAATATGTCGACTGGGTAGTATTCGAAGGCTGTATGCAATAGGGGATATCTTGGCTTTCCTATATTTTCTGAATTTTTTAAATGGTTATAAATAGAAGTTAAACTAAAAAGAAATTAAACTAGAAATCATGAAGTTGTTTAATCTAGAAAGCATGAAATTGTTAAACTAGAAAGAATTCACATTCCTATTCTAGAAAGCCTATAAATTACCTAGGAATTAATACTTGTAGTTAAAATATGAAATTTAAATGAAGACAACTAATGGCTAATGAATAACTACTGACAGAAAATATATTTATCGACTTGTAACTAACAACAAGAATGAGTGCTCCAAAATTTCCAAATGAACAAAACTTAAAGATTGCAAACTTAAAACTACAACTT
Organism: Sequoiadendron giganteum; assembly: GCA_007115665.2. NCBI lineage: Eukaryota > Viridiplantae > Streptophyta > Pinopsida > Cupressales > Cupressaceae > Sequoiadendron > Sequoiadendron giganteum. The sequence continues at coordinate 135,074,228 of CM021101.1, read as the reverse complement.
GCAGGAATACATGACAAAGCTCAACACAAAATAACATTCCTCCAAATTCAACATGTACAAAATGAAAGTAACAATATTAACAAAAGGAATACTTATCTACTATATGAGATCCCTTGAGTGACCAGCTCTTGGGAGTTCCTACAATTAACTCAAAATCACACATGGTACTTTCACATCTTCAAAATGAATCCATTCACTATACTTCCATTACATAGAATTGTTGACTCAGAATAAGACTCGTAATATTTATTTATTCATATCATTAAAGTGTAACACAAAGACATAGTTGAATAGTATTCAAATTATATCATAACAATATAAAATTTCTTTTGGTAGTTACACATATATAATACTTACAAAATCCTAAATTTTAAATGGCGGTAGATCACCATTGAAAAATTCTTTAAAAAAATTAAAATTGACCAACTAACTGATGTTCATAACATAAAACATAATAAAGGCTCGGAGTGGAGCTATAAAGTCTTAAAATTTTTTTTTAACAAAAAGCTTTAAAGGAAATTGTTGCACTATACACACCTAAACTTCTGATGCTCTAACTTCAGTTGCTTGAAGTCCACTTCATTCTTCGGCTATGCATAAGTCCTGTATAATGACTTAAAGTTTATACCATTAGATCAACGTTAGCTAGCTAATTCCAATCAATTTAAGAAATAAGATTTATACATCATTTTATAAAAAGTAGACAATTATTGCTTCTAAAATAAACTCATTGGCATGGCTGAGGTGGTTAGCAAGAACAAAGAAGGGTATTTAGCTCATTATAAACATGAGGTTATTTGTACCTCATCATCCTCCCCTTCCTAAGCCTGAGCAGGTCTTCCTACTCTCTGATGGGTCATCTGCCTCTTTGCATCCCTTTTCCTGTTTAGTGCATCATATTTGGAACTGAGATCATATGGATCCTCTGCTTCTTTATCCCAATAACCAGGACTTTTAAGAAAAACCTTTTAATTAACCCTCATTTTCCAAGTATATAAGTCCCTAGGATTTTTCTTTATAGTGACAAAAATTGTAGGGGGTGGCTGAAGGAGCAATGGAGTTTTGTACCTCATCCCTATCCACTTGGTTTTAAGTTGTTGTAATATATTTTCTAATGCATCGACTCTTTTGTAGGACCACTTCAGATTAGTGGGGGAGATCACCTCCCTCCTTTTTAGATACATAGGTAGAGGAGTGTATTTTTCCTCACAGGCCTCCATGCCCTCTCTATCAACTGTGACCCATGAACTTTAAAATTCTCGAAACAAATTTGAAGATTGTCATTATATTGGCTTCTTACAGCTTCATAGCTCTTATTCCCTCAGAATTGGGCTTTAAAGGCAAAGGGTTTCCAATTGGGATATCTCATTTGAAGTCCCACATTAATTTCTGCTTGCAAATATTCTTTCATTCTTTCTTGCCAATGAATGTGATTATACATAGTAGACATGAAGGCTCTAAGTTGTACTTCCCCAACAAAAAGTTTGATAAAAAAAATTAGTGTGTTTTTCTAAAAACATGTTATGTACAAATAATTCACAAAACAAGTTTTGTTGAACAGGGGTTGCCTCTTTGAATGCCTCTAAAAATTGTTCATTTTATAGATCATGAGGTAGATTGCAAGAAATTATCAATAGCTTCCATATTAACAATTATTCATTTAAAAACATGGAATATAACTGGGATGGTTTTCTATAGGCTAATAACAACTCCCTAATCTAACATGCATCAGTTTTTCCCTGGTAGAGCCTATCATAAGATTCTTTTAATAATACTATTTCCTTCTTAAGTCTAGCATTTTCTGCCCTTGCTTGTCTTAAGAAATAACATCTTTCTATCCATTTAGTCAAACTTGGGGGAATGTGGACTTGAAACCATTCCATTTGGTTGGCTCAGTCTGTACTTCTTTCGATTCCATTTTTGGCTTCATCTTGATTTCTTACAAATCTTGTTCTAGTTCAACACTTTTGCTCAAAGCTGCATTGAGTTCATCTTTTTGTATATATATTTCTTGTTGTTGTTGATTTATTTGTTCTCTATTTTTTGTAGGCTAAATCTTATCTAAACAATTTATTTTTTCAACTCACCTAATTCTATTTTTATATTATCAAAAATTTCAATTTGTACATTAGAGTAGAGAGGAGAAATGGAAACTTTTGCATTATCATCAATCACATTTTATTTATTTTGTACCTCTAGTGGGTCTGATTCTACATCACTGGAAATTGGGGAAGAATTTTTTTCACTTAGGTGGATCATATCACCTCCCTATGTTTCCATTGGCTAGTGGAAAGGAGAAAATGATTCCACAGGCTCATCCTCGATAAGTACATAATTTGGCAATTTTTCTCTTATTTCTTCTTGTCTTGTCTCAAGTGAGACATCTTCCTTTCCAGATTCACCTAATTGAGTTGTTTCTACACATGGCTAGGCCACATTTTCACATGATTGTGCTATAGTTTCCTTGGGTTGCCTATCTTTTCATTTCTTTTTAGGGATATGTGGATGATCACAAGACTCAACACAACTAATCTTAGAAAACAATCGTTTGCTTCTTCTCAAAGGGGAAGGCCTGTGTACTTCTATTTTAGGTCCCCTTCTCTTTTTACGGGGATGAGTATTCTCTTCTTCTGAATTTTCTAGGTCCATATTTCCTTTTTTTTTGGAGCTTCTGATACATTTTGTGGACTCGGTCTTTCCTTAGGGTTTGAAGGGTTTATTGGATTTTTTTGATGTCTCATTGTCAGGAGCTCTTCCAAAATTTTGAGGTTTAGGAGAAGGTTCTTTCAAATTTTGAGCTGCCAGACCAGATGGCTCACCTTCCTCCAAATATCTTGTGGGCTTAGGGTTCTCAAATTTTTGAAGAAATTTCTACCATCTTTGTTTCATTTTTCCTTTCTTCAGGAAATGATGTTTACAAATTAAATGAATTAGACCATGATGTTTCAATGGGATCGACCAAATTTTAAACCTTTCAATCATATTGACAATAGAATCACTAAGAAAGGCGGGAAGGTTAACTCTAAATTTAGGGTTTTCAATGCCATGGTGCAAATGAGTCAGTAACCAAAAGGGGGGACCAACTATTATGCCACATTGCCCTTCACATGTGAAATATTTGATTATCCAAGCAACCCTTGTTCTCCATGGCTCTAGAATAGACATTATTTGAAACCCTTTATTTTTCCCTTAGGTATTTAAAACTAACAGAGGCTGAGGTTCCCCCTCCCAACTGAAAAACTCTACCATTTTTTGATAGAAAATATTTATAGTTTCTGAGAAATTTACACCCTCATTTCTAATGTTAGATAATGATAAATGATTTGAGGGATTACCTTGAATTTCTTCCCACAAACTATTGTTTGTCCATCTGAGATTTTTTTGTAAATTCTTTAACCAGTTGCTCATTGTGCCCTTCAAACTTCTTCATAAACTCAAGCCACCTTATCTTTTGAAATAGTTCTAAAATATTACCCAATGCCAACAACTTATTTGGGGAAGTTGGCTCTGATTTCTACTTAGCTCCAACCATGTTGTCTATTATCCTCAATTCTACTCAATATTTGTTGAATGTTGTGGTGCTCAAAGGGTGAAAAACTATTAAACAAGACTGTGATGCAGATTAAAGAGAATGTAATATTTTCAACCACTCGTACTTTGACATTACCGATGGGACATGAATTAATTATTGCATTTGGCTTCACTATACTAGAATTATTACTTTGCATGGAAAAGAGCGCATGAAATGCCACAACTCAAGTGAGGGTACAATCCACACAATTTACTAAGTTTGGAAAGGGTGGTGGAATGTGCCAATTCATTTATTTTTTTTCATAATAATTTACCTACTTTAAATAAAATTTGTACATACCTTATGTCTCGTCATTGATTTTAAATTCGTTTACCTTTGCTAATGTAATAACATCATCGAATGGGATGGCGAAGGACTGTAATAAATTTATTATGGATGAAGATGGGATGGATAATAAATATTGTAACTATTATGATGAAAAGTGGTCACACTAATTTTGATTTATTATGGAAAGAGATGGTAGTGTAGGGCGTGAATTTTGGAAGTGATGGAAAAATTTAATGATGATGATGTGTATGTCATCGGAACTATCAGAGCATTTGGAGAGGAAGGGAATTTACAAAATTTTGGAGCATTGCGGGAAGATGCGACCAAGATTAAGAAGTGAAGTTTTGAAGCATCGCTGAAAGATGCAGCTAGAGTGAAGCAGCAAAATTTTGGAGCATCACTAGAAGATGCCATTGGAATGCAGGAACAAAGTTCCAAAGCATCGCCAAAATATGTTGTTGGAATGCAGGAACAAAGTTTTGGAGCATCGTCGAAAGATGTTGTCAGAATGTAAGAACGAATTTCTAGAGCATCATTGAGAGATGCCTCTGAAATGTGGGAACAAACAAAAAAAATTCTGGAGCATCATTGAAAGATGCAGCCAGATTGCAAGAAAGAACAACATGAAACAAATTGGACTTAACACATTTCAAAGCATTGTTGAGCGATGTGCCAGATTGCAGGAACAGACTAGGGAATGGAACTCATCGAATGAATAAGTTTTAGAGCATTGGAGCAACAAGTTTCGAAGCATTGATGCAGATAAGTCAGAATTTGTGTTTGACTAAAAATAAAGTCCTGCAAGGCAAAAACAAAATTTATTCAAGTCTAAAAGATCAAAAATTATAAAAAATGCCCTGGAGTGATTATGAATACATACACATGCAAAATTATTATTATTTTATTTTATTTTATTTAGCCTAGTTGACTATTAATCTGAGCATTCCATTGGCTCTGTCGTAGTAGAGTCAATGCATTGTATTTCTCCTCGCATTTCTATCATCTTTTTAAATTCCTCCTTATTAACAGGTTTATGGTAGATTCATAATCGATGTCTGTTGACTAAGAGAGTTCAAGTGTCTCCATCAATGGGTTTAAGTTGCACTACTCCATTTGGAAATACTTCAAAAAATTCATATGGACCCAACCAATGAGTCCTTAGTTTCCCTTGGCAATCTTTATATTGGGAATCAAATAACAACGCCTAATCCCCATTGTGGAACTCTCTTTCTTTTATGCGTTCATCATGCCAAGCCTTTCGTTGTTGTTGAACTAGCTCAATTTGGTGGACAAAATCTAAATGGAGCTCATCCAATTCACTAAGTTGTAAGACTCTTTCAACTTGGGCTCGTTTGAGGTCTAAGCCCAACTCCATTTCTATTCTCAGGGTTTGAAGTTCAAATTCGATGGTAGAAGAGCTTTCTTCCTAAAAACTAACTTGTATAGACTGAAACCAATGGTTGACTTCCAAGTTGTATTATAAGCCCAAATAGATTAGAGTAATTTTTTGGCCCAATCTTTTCTTCCTGATGAAACTAGTTTTGTTAAGATATTCTCAAGTTCCCTATTAGTGACCTCTACTTGACCATTTGCTTGTGGGCGATAGGATGATGAATTTTCATGGATTCCTTGGAAATGATAAATAAAGGCTAATAGAACTTTGGACATAAACTATGGTCCTTGATTTGTGAAAATTATTCTAGGGCCTCCAAATCTGAGAAAAAACATGTTATACAGGAAGTCAGCAACTTGTTCTTCCCTAGCAACTCTTAGGGCTTGGACTTCTGCCCATTTAGTCAGATAGTCAGTACATACCAAAATGTATTCTTTTCCTTGTGAAGGGGGGTCTATAGGGCTAATATAATCCAATCCCCACTTTTCAAATGGTTCAATAACTACCTAGGGTTGCAGAGGCATTTCATTGGATGTAGTGGGTCTCCCTACTCTTTGGCATTCATCACAATGGTGAACATATTTTTTTACATCTTTATGCATAGAGGGCCAGTAATATCTTGCACCCAAGATCTTATGGGACATCCTCTTAGCAGAGTAATGGCCTCTGGAGGCGTCATCATGGAAAGCCCTAAGGATTTTGTATGTTTCATCTAATCTGACACAATGTCATAAAACTAGATCAGGGCCACATCAAAATAAAATTCCATTAATCCATTTGAATGAAGAACTTTCTTGAACAAGGCGTTTATTTTGTTTTGATGCAAAGTCTAGTGGAAAATTTGAAGTAGCTAGATAGTTGGAAATGTCAAAAAACCAAGGGGTTTTAATGGAAATGAAAAATGAATTTTCATCTAGGAACTCATCTTGTAAGAGAGAACAATCTCCATTGTCTTATTTGATTCGGGATAAGAAATCTGTAGCTACGTTGAACTTCCTAGGTTTATCAATAATGATCACATTGAATTCTTGTAGAAGCAATAACCACTTGATTATTCTTCCATTTACTATAGTTTTGTTCATTAAGTACTTGATAGTTGAATGGTTTGTAATGTTGAAATTTCTTGATTGCATGAACCACAACTAAGAATTATTTCTCCGTAGTGGTGTGGTTTGATTCAGCGGGAGTCAAGTTTTTACTAATGAAATAGGTGGCATATTTTTCTCCATTCTCATCTTCTTGACCTAAGACTGCTCTAATAGAATCATTGGAAGTATCTACATAAATATGGAATGGAAGGTTCCAATTAGGTTCACGTACGATAGGAGCAAAGATGATTTTTTCCTTAATGGTCTCAAATGATGCTTGACATTCTATTGTCCTAGAAAAATCCACATTCTTTTGGAGGAGGGAAAACATGGGGACTGTAATCTTACTAAAAATTTCTATGGATCTCTTGTAGTATCCAACATGTCCCAAGAAAATTCTAACGTTAGTTTGATTCTTTGGAGTCTCTAGTTGTTGTATTACCTCAATTTTCTTAGGATCCACTTTTATCCCTTCAGTTGAAATATGGTGTCCCAATACGATCCCTTGTTCCACCATTATTAAGCATTTTTTGTGACTCAGGGATAGTTGATGGTCCTCACATCGCTTCAATACTATGTCCAAATTTTGAAGGCCTTCATCAAAAGTTGACCCATAGATAGTGAAGTTGTCCATGTGTACTTCCACACAGCCATTCACTAGCTCAACGAATATGGCCAGGATAGCTCTTTGAAATGTTGCAGGAGCGTTGCATAGCCCAAAGGGAAGGATGCGATATGCGAATTTTCCCCAAGGGAAAGTAAAATTTATTTTTTCTTGGTCTTTTGTGGCTACCTGTATTTGATTATATCCACTGAATCCATCTAGGAATGAGAAATACTTCCTTCCAGCTAAAATACCCAAGACTTGGTCTATGAAAGGTAAAGGGAAGTAATCTCTATGAATAGCTTTGTTGAGTTCCCTATAGTCAATGCACACTCTCCACTTCCCATTTTTCTTTGGAACAACTACCAGAGGTCAAACCCATTTATTGTCAGAAATGGGATAGATAAATCCCACTTGAAGGATTTTCTCAATTTTCATTTTAACAATGTCTTTCAAAGTAGGATTAAGTCTTCGTTGTGGTTGACAAACAGGTCTAACATCCTCACTATAGATGTGATGGGTACAAAAACTTGGGTGTATTCCTATCATGTATGTATAATCCCAAGCAAAATCTTTAGACCTATTTACCAAAACATCAAACAATTTAAGCTCTTTTGACTATGTCAACCAGCTGTTGATATTCAATGTTTTTCGTAGTAGTAGCATGGTGGTTTTGACCCCTAAATGGTTGAAGGTGATATTATAAAATTCTCTAGTCAAAGTATTGAGAGAAAAATATGTGGTATGGTTCTATGGAGTTTGGAAATATCTTCGAAGAAGCAACTTTTTTTTGGAATGATATTAGCCAAGGGACAAGGTAATCCTATGAAGTTGGTGTAATCAAACTCAATATTATTGATGTTAATTGGATGCCCTAACATATCTTCCACATCTTACATTTCTTTATCACTTAATTCTACGGTAAGATTTTATATGTTGTTTTCAAATTCATCTCCCAACTCTTCACCATGTTGTTTAATGACTACCATAGTAAGTGAGGCTAGATTCTCTTGTTTGTTGGCACCATCTAGTTCATCAACCCAAACTTTGTTATGTTTAGCAGCTTGAGTGAGGGATACAAGAATAAGTATTTGTTATTAGGACCATGTGAAATGGCCATTCCTCATGCTCTGTAGTCAATCTTGGCTACAACTATAGCTAACCACGGTTTGCCTAAGATTATCAGATAACTATCTTTTGGTGTAAGGGACTGGATTATTTGAAATTCTATTGGATATTTCCAATTGTCAACCTTAACAAGAACATTTTCTATGACACATTTGGGAATATCTATGGATTGATTTTCCATTTGCAATATTGTAAGTTGTGGGACGCAAATCAGTGAGTCCCAACTATTCCATATCATCCATCATCGTGACATTAATGACTGCTCCTAATTCCACAAGTGCATTAGGTATTGCTACCTCATGGATTGTCATTGTTATGAGTGGACTGTCTAGGTCGTCATATTTTGGAGTTGTGGCTTTTCCAGCCAGAAGGTCAGCTAGATATTCGTTTATGTGAACAATGTCAATCCATTTTGGTTTCCTTCTTGGTGTTTTGATGCACACCTATTTGATTTGTTGTTTTAGTTCAGGGATCTCTTTAATCGCTTGTAACAAAGGAACCTCAATTTGAAGTTGCTTAATTTCATGTATCAGTGCAGTTTCAGTGGATAAGGTCATTTTTGGAGGGTTATTCAAGGTGGTTGTTTTGAGACACTCGAGAAAAGGCGCTTGAGTTTTCTCTTTCAAGGTGATATCCTTTAAAGGATCTATTGGACACTTACCATCCTCTTCTTGAGGTAACTTGGTAGTTCTAGATGAGGATTGTGGAAGGGGCTTGTCTTTATTACTTGTTGGGTTTGGCTCTAAAATTTTGGAAGGTGTCTTAGTTCTTTCAACAGATTCTTCATTCAATTCATCTAGGATCTCAACTATAGTAGGCTACTGGAGTGTTTTTCTTGACCTTAACTATAGGTTTCCACAATGGATAGCATAAAGTCCAGTCATGTTTTCATATTTTGTTGAATACATTGGGATATTTTGATGATTATTCCATGGATTAGGAACAAGTTGTGCTGAGAGCTGTGGTTGGTTTACCTTCTCATTTTGTTGAGGATTCTGAGGATTTGGTGAAAGGTTCTACTATGGATTAGGCATCCTCCTTGACCCATTATAAAACTGACTTTGAGTTTGATTCTATTGAGGCACAAGATTTTTAGGATACCATTGTTGTTGAGTCTGGTTTGGCCATTTGGGATTTCTTCAAGACTGGTTTTCCCATTCAGGTGGCCTCCAAGGGTAAGGTCCCCAATTAGGTGGTGTTGGAGGCCAAGGTGCTGCCCACTAATTATTATTCCAATTGTTTGGAGGTTGCCAAGCAAGATTTGAGCTCTAGCCATAAGAGAAATTCCCTCCAGGTCTTTGATTCACAAAATTGATCTCCTCCTCAACCTAAGATGTCCTTTTCTTGGAATTTTTTATTGCATTTAGGATCTCACATTGATCAGTGGCATGAATCTTCTCACAAACTTGGAAAATGTCAATTTTTTCCAAAGGACATTCTCTTAAGAGATGTTTGTTTTGACACCTAGGACAATAGATGGATACAGTCTCAGGATTATGTTTTTGGCATGTATTCCATCCAATGTGGTGTTTAACTGAATAAGAATGTCAGTTTTTAGATTTTCTATTTTTGCATGCAATTTACTCATTTTATTGGAACCTCCAAAAAGAGTAGATTTATAAATACCTCCTTGAGTATAGTAGAAATTACGACATAACTCAATGATATCATCGAGTCCAAGTTGGGACACAACTCCTTTTCCCATCAAATCTAGACTTCTCTTAGTATCTTCATCAAGTCGTTTAACAAATATGGTCTTCAAAATTTCTAGACTTATGGCTTCTTTGCCACATCATTTAGATAAGAAGATGAACCTATCTAGGTAATCTTCTAAGCTTTCATCTTTGTTTTGCCTCAGTTTAAACAACTCCTCTCTTCTATCACTGAATCTATAGTAACTTTGGTATTTGTGCAAAAAGGAAGACTCCATATCATCCCAGGTGGATATCGACCCTGAAGCTAATCCTATGAACCAATGCATTGTAGCATCCTTAAGAGTAGAGGGGAAGATCTTTAATTTTTGGTTATCATTTTTGTACTCATATGTCTGACACAAAACTTTAAACTCAAAAAGGAACCGGTTCGCGTCTTTGGAGGATAAACCTTTGAAGGTTTGCAAGATGGATGGTGAATTTTTTTCATAGGTATATCATCATCTTGGTTGAGAGAAATAGGATAGGTAAATTTCCGTGGTCCCCCTCTTGGGTTAGCGCCATTTATATAGTTATCACCCATGACGTCGAAAGGAGTGCATTCCTCTTTAAAGGTTTTCTCTAATGACTAAGGTTATGGGGTATTTTGGAAGATCTCAGGGGTATACAAGGCGGTCTCGGGTTGATCCTGCTCAATCAATTCTTCAATAAGTTCTTTAGCGGAGACTTCTACCTACTTGCTTGTGGTTGGAACGTCTTTTCGAGGTGTTTTTGGTATGAATCTTTCATGAGGAGCTCATTTCTTGACCATGCACAATAAGAGGCCTAGTAATTATTTTTTTTCTAAAAGAGGTATCCAAGCAATCTTCTATTAACACTAGAAAATGAATGGTCCCTGACAACGGTGCCAAAAAAGTGACAGGTTATCATTAGGTCCTAACACTTTAATTGAAAATAAGTCAATTATGTTGACTGGGTAGTGTTTGAAGGCTATATGCAATAGGGGATATCTTGGCCATATTTCCTAGGTTTTTTGAATTTTTGAAATGGTTATAAACATAAGTTAAACTAGAAAGTATGAATTTGTTTAAGCTAGAAAGCATGAAATTGTTAAACTAGAAAGTATTCACATTCTTATTCTAGAAAACTTATAAATTACCTATGAATTAATACTTGCAGTTAAATTGTGAAATTTAAATGAAGGAAACTAATGACTAATGACTAACTGTAGACACAAAATATACTTATCAACTTGTAACTAACAACAAGAGTGAGTGCTCTAAAATTTCCAAATGAATAGAACTTAAAGATTACAAACTTAAAACTACAACTTGCAGGAATACATGACAAAGCTCGACACAAAATAACATTCATCCAAATTCAACATGTACAAAATGAAAGTAATAGTATTAAAAAAAAGAATACTTATCTAATCTATGAGATCCCTTGAGTGGCGACCTCTCGGGCATTCCTACGATTAACTCATATCACACGTGGTACTTTCGCATCTTCAAAATTAATCCATTCACGGTACTTCCATTACACATAACTGTTGACTCATAATAAGTGGCAATATTTATTTATTCATATCATATAAGTGTAACACAAATACATAGTTGAATAGTATTCAAAGTATATCATAACAATATAACATTACTTTTGGCGGTTACACATATATACTAATTACAAAATCCTAAATTTTAGATGGTGGTAGATAACCATTGAAAAAGTATTTAACAAAATTAAAACTAACCATCTAACTAATGTTCATAACATAAAACACAATAAAGGCTCGGAGTGGAGCCATAAAGTCTTAAACATAAAGTTTAATAAAAAGCTTTGAAGGAAATTGTTGCACTATGCATGCCTAAATTTTTAGCGCTCTAACTTCAACCGCTTGAAGTTTGCTTAAAGTCCACTTCATTCTTTGGTTGTGCATAAGTCCTATACAATGACTTAAAATCTATACCATTAGATCAACATTAGCTAGCTAATTTCAAACAATTTAAGAAATAAGATTTATACATCATTTTATTAAAAGTAGGCATTTATTGCTTCTAATAAAGAACTCATTGGCATGGCTGAGGTGGTTAGCAAGAACAAAGAAAGGTATTTAGCTCATTATAAACATGAGGTTATTTATACCTCATCAAGGTGGGCCTATTTAAAGATTACACACATGTTCTATTACTAAATTAAGTTGTGAATGTTTTGAGTATTATTATTACCAAGTGCAAACAATTGGCCTTAGAGCCAATCATTTACACAAACTATTAAAAATCACAACTAATAACTTATCAAAAACTATTTTTTGTGTTTTCTTAAATATTATCACATCTAAAATAAGAAAATAAGCAAGAATAGGTTCCTTAGAGATCAATTTTTTGACAAAACTTGTGCACTACATTTGTTAGCCCTTGCGCCACAACTGTGTATTTGTACCACAAAAATAGTGCGACACATTTGTTAGCGACTACGACACATTCGTTTGTTAAAACATTGTATCTCTTGGTCGATGACGCATATATTTATTTTTGCACCACAATTGTGGTTAGAAGTCTAAAAATATAGAAACCCACCACAACAAGCGACAACACTACATTTGTGTCAGTCGCATTTGATATATTTTGAAATGCATTTGTTGCAAATTGCACCATAATCGTTGTCTTATGCACCACAATTGACATCGTCTACACTACATTTGGTGATTTCTTTGTTGCATCTATCTGAAAAATAAAAAAAATGGTTTATTTCTAGAGTCTACATAAACCTAATATTTTTACACAAAAATTCAAAATCTAGACAATCAATTTTTCCAACATTTATAGCTAATTTTTAGCTTTTTTAGGTTAAAACATTACATCATTTAGCGTCATATCACAAGTCCCTACAGTCTTGTCTTGAAACTCTTAAAATATAAAACCAAAAAAAAATTAGAAGTCAAGTCTAGTGTTATCATTTTTAAAGTCTCAAAACCACGTCTTTTACAAACTACCCCATCAACAAAATTTGAAACCCAACTCACAAGTCTAGTTGTGGATTCACTTTTTTTTATCAAAACCACCATCACCATTAGAGGCTTAGGATTTTCACGTGGTTATGTTAGTCCAAAACAAAAAAAAATGTCAAGGTAATCATCTTTTAGGATCTAAAGTCAAGGTACGAAAGGACTTTACATTTAACAAAATATCATCCTAAAAAAGAAGAAAATCATAGTTTTCATTTTAGTTTTAACCTTTCAAAAATTTCTAAAAGTAAAAAAATACCTAAAACATAGAGTAGATTCATTCTAGTTTGCATTCATACCAAAACATCAAAATTACCAAAAAAAAATCAAAATCTAGAAAAAAGATAAATTCAAAACACCATCACTTTTTTATGGTTCTCACACGATCACAAATTAAAAGAAAAGAGATGGACTCATCATCTAATACAATGTACAACCCAACTAGTGAAATTCACTTTGGTGAAAATCCTAGTGGTCACACGAACTCACAAACTCAAAATCTTCCCCCTTTTGATAATAACACTATATGTGAAGTAGAACAAGGGCTCATGCCTAAGGAAATAAAAAAATGTATCTCAATATCCAAGGATCTTGAGAATCATTGATGAAATCATATCAACAAACCCCAATAATTACTTCATGCAATTGACACAAAATGGAGCTAGACTACCACCTGACTTTGACATAACCTCAACCATATGGGAGACTCTAAATATAGTGTCACTGGGATTAGGTGTCATAAATCGACCTCCACCATTGGCACCTACTGCATCACCACCCACATCAAAGCTAAACACAGGCATGTCTCTTGCACAAATGTCTCATTTTTCATCAACTGTGAATATTCTACCACCACCTACATTCATCAAACCAATGAAAAATCCATTTTCCTCCACATCTACAATTGCAACACCAACCCACACTATGGTTGCAATGCAAACTTCCACCCATTCAAATAAACCAAATAAGATACGAAAGACCAACCCTTCATATTTAGGACTGCAAGTGGGTACAAAATCCACTTCATAGAAAGTAAACACACCTCCAGAAAGGACTCGATCCTTTTCAGAATAGTTCCAAACATCACTCCACCACAACAACAACCAAACAATCTTGGTTCATCGTTCATATTTGGGTTTAATCAACCCCCTCCACCTCAAAAACCAAACAATATTGGTGGTTTGTCATTTGTATTTGGGTTTAAACAACCCCCTCCACCTCAATGACCAAAAAAATTAGTTTTTCGTCCAAATTTAAGTTTACTCAACCCCCGTCACAACAACCAAACAATCTTGTTTCATCATCCACATTTGGGTTTACTCTACCCCTATCCTAGCAACCAAATAATCTCGATTAATCATCCACATTTGGGTTTAATCAACCCCCATCACAACAACCAAACTATCATGGTTCTACATACATAGTTGGGTTTAATCAACCCCCTCCATAGTAACCAAATAATCTTGGTTCATCACTCACAATTGGTTTTAACCAACCACCACCACCACAATACAACTCAAAACCCGCATACATATCATTATTTCACCAACATATTCCACCCAAGCATTAACATAAAAATATGCATGGATTCAATCCACAACACAACACCAATCCATTTGGGAGCCCCTCACAAGGTTTCACACAATACATCCAACCCAACTCAGTTTTGGTGGCACCATCACCCATGGATCTAATGGCTCAATAGTTACAGACATTTTAATGCTAGATGATCAACATGCACATAACTGGGAGTAGAAAAACCTACTTGGTGGATGACCTATGTCCCTACCCTTTTGATAGGAGCATTCACATGCCCCCCTTCACACAAATTTTGTTCTTCCTAAATTTGGAAAATGTAAGGGAAGGGAGACCCCATTGAGCACATATGGGAGTTCCATATGGACTCCTTAGATGTGGCACATGAACATACATACCTCATGAGACTATTTCCATGGAGTTTGGGAGACCGAGCTCTTGAATGGTTCACATACTTACCTCCAGGTATACAAAATTGGAGTGAGCTAATGGATAAGTTCATCACACACTTTTCCTACAACATATCAACTGATATCAAAATTACCCATTTGTGTGCTAAAAATAGAAAGATGGTGAGACCTTCTCATCATTTCTACAAAGATGGGGAAACTTAGCCAACAAGTGTGCTTGAAATATGCCTAGAAAACAATTGGTGCAATTTTTTGTGGAGAACATCAACAAGGAGGTGATGTTCCACTTATAGATTCATTGTTCAAACACATTTGAGGAGGTTATAGAGAAAGGCATCTCCATCAAAAAATCCCTCATTACAAAAGGGCTTGTAAAAATATTTAAGAGAATACCAATTATTCTTCTCATAATAATTCCAATGACAAGTTCAAATTTTGGTCAAGAAACAAAAAACATGACAAATTATGGCATTGCAGATGCTAAGGTTATAAATAAGAATAATCCCATGTTCAGTCTAAAAGGGCCCACAATGATGAACACCAATAAACCTCCACAAAAGTAGGAGCCAACTACTAATGTGGTGCAAAATAACACACCACGTGTTCCTCTTAGGCCCCCCCAACCAAGATAAAAGTAGATGTCCTTAGGGGAAACAATTGAGGAAATTTTGAAGAAAATTCTACAAAATAATATCATCCAACTACCGAAAATTCAACATTATGATCTAGATCCATTCAAACCAACTTGGTGGAATGACAATGATTTATGTGAATACCACATAACCAAAGGACATAAAATGTTTGCTTGTTCTAAAATAAAAAACATCATTCAAGATCACATAGAGCAAGGTGATATTCAAATTGATAACCAACTCAAAACTACTAACGAAGATCACACGATCTTTAAGGATCCTTTGCAAACCCATGGGAAGGGAAAAGCCTCAAGTTCCAGAATAGATGGAAAAGCTTGAAAAGTGGTGAAAAAAAATGGGGCTATATAAAAGGGGGTTAACCACAATGAAAACCAACACTCATCAATTACATGACATAACACTTAACATTGGAGAATGTGTGTCCTAGGTGAGTGACCTAGGACCCATTTTCCCAAGGGCGAATGGGTCCTCACTTAGGCTTAGGACCTAAATTTCAAATATGTTTTTGGTGGTATTTCAATGATTTCAAATGTGTATTCACATGTCATCTTGTGTTATTTAAAATAGAAAACTGAAAACAACAAAATGAAATGTAGAATAGGTGTTTTCATGCCCAAAAAATCAAAAAATTACCCTGATTAGGGATTCATTCGCCCTAGGGAAAATGGGTCCTAGGTTAGGGTTTTTAAAAAGTTTTTTATAGATTTATAATTAGATTATTTTAGTGATTTCTAGATTCTAATAAAAAATATAAAGTTATAGTTTTATTTTTCTGTGAATTTGATGTTGAATGCAAGTGAAAAATATGATAAAATGACAAACTAGGAGACTTGATTTGATATGTAATTTTATTTCAATTTTCAAATGCAAGTGAATGATGATGCAATGTTATGCAAGTGATATGCCAAATGACTGATTTTTTTGTATTTTTCATATTTAAAGAAAATGCAAAGATGCAATCCTAAAAACTTTAAATGATATGCAAAATGACTTATTTTTTTTGTATTTTTCAGATATAAAGAGAATGCAAAGATTTAATCCTAAAACCTTTAAATGAAATGCAAAGTTAAATAAAAATAAATACCCTAAATGAGACTCAATTAAATGTAATGAAATACAAATCAATGCAAGATATAAATCTAGGGTGCAAATGGACTCCAAAATCAGAAAATTGCAATGATCAAACTCTGGTTCACCACAATGAAATGTGGTGAAAAATGGGGTTATATAAAAGGGGGTTCACAAAAATGATAGTAAATAACCCTATTCTCCAATATTTTATTCAAGGAATGAGATCCAAACAATGAAATGACTAAAAACCAAAAGGTGAGTTAAATCAAGGTGTGAATCTTCAAATTTCTTTTTTATGCAAGGATGGGGGTATGAGTCAAACAACACTTTGGGGAGAAAGATTAAAAATAGAAAAAAACTCGAAAATGAAAGCTATAAAGTGCATCTAGAAGATTAAGCTCAATAATGATGGAACCAATAGTAGAATTGTAGATCCAAGAAGGGGAAAGTGAAGTGTACCAGTCACCAAAAATGCTTTTTCGAAGCTTATTAAGGACTCATTTGCCCTATGGTGAATGGGTCTTGGCTAGGGCTCCTGAAAATTAGTTTTTGGGTTTTGTTTTGTTGTGTCTGCACTACCAAATTCCCGAAGCTCATAGTTGAAAAGTCGGAAATAAATTATGTAGGTAAATTTATGTGAAATTGCAAGAATGGTGACAACTTTGTCTACTTTGCAATTTTTTCTCTTTAATAGATCTTCCACCTAAAATATGCAATCATACATCAAGAGAGAAAAATGTTGTTTTGTTGGGTGAATGGAGGTTTTCCTTGGCCAAACTCCATTTTGGTAATTAAACCTTGAAATGAAATGAAATAGCATGAAGGAGTGATGAATAAACAAATGCAATGCCACAACTCACCAAACCCTTTTTTGAACCTTGGAATATGGATCTACAACTTGCATGCAATGGCTTTAATGGATGTGGATCTTGATCATGAAACTTGATTTGAAACAATGTCTTTGAATTTTTGAGTGGATCTTGAACACTATAGACATGTAAAAATGACCTAATGTATATCACACATTTTGAATGGTATTTTTCCATTAATCAACATCATTATCATTAATATCACTACATTTTGCATCATTTACATAAAAAAACCCTATTTTCCTCTATTAATTAAATAATATTTAAATTATTTAATTAATCCACTATTTCATCATTTATCTAACTTTATTCCTCTTGATTAATTAAATAACACAATTTTTTTTATGTCACTAATATACCCTATTCTCCTAAATCAATTAAATTGTTATCACTTAATAGTTTAATTAAATCGCTTTTCCCTTTCTAAACCTTAATAATTAAATTAATTATTCAACATCATTCAAAAAGGTTAACAAACAAATGAAAATTTATTTGTTGAAGTCAAACATAACTCGCACATCCAACTCAAAATATTAATTAATTAATTATCTTCACCCCTTTTATGATTGAGAAAATAATGACCACTGATTTCTCACTCTAATGGGTTAACTAACTCATATATTCTTCAATCCAACTAACCTCTCAATCTTTTTCCTCAATTCCACTAACCACTCAAATTGATTTCATCAATTACATAGATTTGGCAATCTAAAACCACTAATTCTTCCAATCTAATTCCTCACAATGGTTCTCAACCATTGATCAAGATCTTTTACTACGAAATATTAATCATTTATCTCGAAACAAGAAATATGTAAAATAGTCTTCAACCTTCTCACAAATCATCTAGAATTTACATAGCGAAGCAGTACACAACTGATTCTTGAGCACACTTGAGAATCGCTATCCTCACATTCTAGCTCACCATTATCAACATGAATCGAAGTTTTTACAATATCAACAATGGAGGCTTTGTATTGAATCAAGCAATCAAACATCCAAACGTCAATACAAACACAACTCCGACATGGGATGGTATAGGCTTTAAAGTTTTGAATTTAGTTTATGTTGTCTTAGGATTACATTGTTTGATTTTGTTATTTTAGAGCTCCATTTCATGAGTTAAGTTATTTTGATTCATTTTCTTTGTTTTCCTATTGCTTTATCCCCCCTTACGAAAAACACTACATCAATATATTATCTCAAATAACATGCATGATGCAAGAGAGCTTTGACATGATAATGGAATCTTGATTCCTGCAATAATCTTCAATAATTTTTCCCTTGACTGCCTTGAAATGCTCTTGAAATACTCTTGATCACACTTGCTCATAAATTTGGTAGAATGCTTGAAGACTTAGATTTGCTAGGATGAGACATACTGTTCAAATGCCCTCTTATTTATACATATGTTAACATTAATTCCCAAAATTCAAATAACACAAGTTGACATGTGAATACACATTTGAAATCATTGAAATATCGCCAAAAAAATATTTGAAATTTAGGTCCTAGGCCTAAGTGAGGCTTGGGAGAATGGTTCCTAGGTCAGTCACCTAGGACACACATTCTTCAATGTTAAGTGTTATGTCATGGCATTGATGAATGCTAGGTTTTCCTCTTCAAAAAATGCAATTAATTAGGCTTGGATTTGAATTAAGGGGGCCAATTAAGGCATAATTAACCTCAATTAATTAATAAAGCCTAAGATTAGTGTGAAAGTGTAAAGGAACACCTTACAACACCACAAATAAGGCACAATTAAGTCCATTTTAATTAAAAGGCCTTAAAATTAATGTGAATATGTAAAATACATATTACAACACTAAATTAAGGCATAATTTAGCTCATTTTAATATTATTAATTCTCAAATTAAGTGTGAAAAAGGGATACTTTTTCCTACACTACAAAGCCAATACAAATTATACCAGTGTTGCCTATGAGTACATGATAAACCATATTTGATCATCAAATCACAACATATCCACTACCACCATCAAATAAAAATCTTGAGTGTGTGGTTACAACTAGGTGATCGAAGGTGAATCTACAAGGAGCCCCTTCTAAATCTTAATCTACACATGAGTATAACTCACTCAATCATCTAGGGAAAACACTATCTCAAATCTTAATTATCGAGTTTCTATGCACCTCTGTTGAGCATAAGGCTATTCTAGATAAAGCATTGCAGGATTCATTTTGAAGGGAAAAGATTGCAGGATCTAGAGACCCAATAGTGTAGAATACATTCCCTTAACACTAATACAATAGAGGAGAAGAGCATAAACAGTTTTCAAAAGCATCTAAAATACTTGAGAAAAAATACATGCAGCTAAAAGAGATTGCACCAATTGAGCATTCACAAATGACACAGGTATTTAACGTGGGAAAACCTTTCCAGGTAAAAAACCCACCACACCAAGCAAAGAATATTTTGTATTATAGTAATAACAACATTACATACAAATCACGGTGTTGCATTTGTTTAGCTCACAACAACACTTGCAAAATTATGTCATAGTTACAATGTTCATCCAACATACAGTTCAAACACCATTTTTTTTTTTTTTTCAATCACGTATTCGACTTACTTAAGTCATACATAGAATTCAATTATGTCAATTAGTCACCGATCACAAGGTACAATAATCTCTGATTCAATCACACCAAAGATCAGTCCATATCGATCTTCCTGCATCAAGCCACCCAGGCCATAACTTCTTTACCCAAATCCGGTCCTGTCCGCCACCCTGAGTCGACTTGCAATAACTGTTGCTACGACTCTTCTTCCACCGAGTCCAACTCAGTCAACCCTGTCGCTGAGCTCATTCGAGCTCTCCAAAGTCCTTACCGCGCTACTACAGCCCTACCGAGTTTGACCCATGGTTTAGTGGTGAGCTCGACCGAGATCACCCTGACTTCACCAAGCCCAGACAAACCTTCCCACCGCGCTACCGCAGCCGGCTTTAGGACTCATCGCAGTAGGGCAGTAACCGCCAGCCAGACCGCTGGCAGTCTTACCGCGACCACCGCAGTCAGTCATTTGATTGGCCGTGGTATGGCGGTAACTGCCGGCCAGACGGAGAGACCAATACTGTAGCCACCGCGATGAGGAAGGAGACCTCTTGCGGTAACGAGGTAACCACCGAACCCTTCAACACAAGACCGCTAGAACAGAATAGAAGACCACTGCAGTATGGCGGTAAAAGCAAAAAACATAAATTTTTTGCCAAGTTTTTTTTGACAGAGGTTCAAGCTGGTAATTGAGGCATTGTTTCTCAACAAGCTCCCACTTGACGAACATTCCCAGCTTCCTCATAGACTCTGAAAAAATTATTGATGGTCATGGGCCCCAAGGCCCATCGATTCTGTGCACCACCTAAACTTGTCTGTGCTCACAGGCTTCGTTAAAGCATCTGCCACATTCTTTAAGGTGTCGACCTTTTCTAGATTTACTTTGCCATCTTCAACCATATCCCTCATGAAGTGATATTGCACATCAATGTGCTTGGTCCTAGCATGAAAGGTCAGATTCTTTGCCAAACAAATAGCACTTTGATTGTCACAGCAGATTGAAATCTACCCAACATTGAATCCAATGTTTGAACACAAAAGGTTTAACCAAACCGCTTCCTTGCAGGCATGAGTTGCAGCCATGTACTCTGCCTCTGTCATGGATAAAACAACTACAACTCGTCGCTTGCTCATCCAACTAATTGCTCCACCATTAAGCATGAAAGTGTATCCACTGGTGGATCACTTGCTGTCAATGTCCCCTACCCAATCTGAATCAACATACCCATGAATGCTGAGAGTCTTATGTGATGCAACCAAAATGCCATGGTAACACAGGGCATAGTCTGAAGTCCCCTTCAAATACCTAAATACTCTCTTCACAACATCCCAATGTGATCTTCCTAGATTTTCCATAAATCGGCTTAGAACTCCCATTGCTTGGGCAATGTCTGGTCTTGTACAGACCATAGCATACATCAAACTGCCAACAACACTTGTATAAGGCACACTGGTCATGTCCTGCATCTTAGTAGTAGACTTTGGACAGTTTTCAACAAACAACTTAGTTCCATGCATGATTGGAACAACAAGCTGCTTGCAGTCATCCATGCTAAACCTCTCCAAAACTGTCTTCACATACTTACTCTGACTGACCCAAAGCTTTCTGCTTGTTTTGTCCCTAGTTATCTCCATTCCAAGAATGTACCTAGCTACACCAAGATCTTTCATTTCAAACTTTGTAGACAACTGAGATTTAAGATCAGAAATCATGGTCTTGCTATTTCCAATGAATAACATATCATCCACATACAGGGTAATAACAAGCACACGATCATTCTCAGATTTATAATAAATGCAGTGATCATATTTTCATCTCACAAATCCAATTGACAACACAAGCGTGTCAAATTTTTGGTACCACATTCTAGGAGATTGCTTTAAACCATAGAGAGATTTATTTAACTTGTAAACCAGATTTTGTTTACCTCTTTCAACAAAATGCTCAGGCTGGTTCATGTAAATTTCTTCTTCCAACTCACCATGGAGAAACGTTGTCTTCACATCCATCTGCTCAATTTCAAAATCATACGCAGTTGCCAATGACAATAAAAATCTGATGGATGTCAACTTTGCTATAGGGGAAAAAATCTCTTCATAATCAATTCCCTCAATTTGAGAAAACCCATTTGCAACCAGTCATGCCTTATACTTTTCAACACTGCCATCAAGACCTGTCTTCTTCTTGAATATCCACTTACAACCAATAGGCTTTCGCCCTTTAGGTAGTGGTACCAAATTCCAGGTATCATTATTTTTCAAAGAATCCATTTCTTCATTCATGGCATCCAGCCAAGAATTTGAATCAGCCATGCTGATTGCTTCTTTAATAGTTCTAGGTTCATCAGTGCTGGTAATTAAAGCATAGGCTCAGTTTGAATCTAACATAGAGAAACCATACCTTTCAGGTTGCTTTTTTTCTCGTATAGATATTCTTATAGGTTGAGGTTGTTCTTCATCATCAGAACTTCTAGAGTTGCTTGAGCTCTCCTTTGTCTCAGGTACACCATGCAACTCTTCCCTTTCTGGAGTTTGGGGAATCTCAACTGCATCCTTCTTCTTGTCACTCTGATCTGTCCCAAGTTGTTGATCACATACTGAAGGTTTTAGCTCATGAAATATCATGCTTCTACTGTACAAAACCTTCTCAGTAACAGGGTTCCAAAGCTTGTATCCTTTCACACCAACTCCATAGCCGATGAGAATACATTTGACAGCCTTTTTATCCAATTTAGATCTCTTTTCATTTGGCACATAAACATATGCCTCACATCCAAACACACGAACACGCCTCAGAGAGGGCTTCTTACCAGACCATGCTTCCAAAGGTGTCTTGTCAACAAGAGATGAACAAGGAGATCTATTTATTAGATAACATGTTGTAGCCATAGCCACAACCTCAACCCATAACTTTTGCTCTAGACCAACACCACTCAGCATACTCCTTGTTGTTTCCATCAACGTCCTATTCAACCTTTCAGCAACTCCATTTTATTGTGGAGTGTAAGGCATTGTCTTATGCCTTTTAATTCCATGATCAGTGCAATACCTTTCAAAATCTGCGAAACAAAATTCACCACCATTGTCCATCCTCAAACATTTGATTTTCCTTCTAGTATGATTCTCTACCAAAGATTTAAATTCTTTAAACTGACTAAACACTTCTTATTTACTTTTAATAAAGTATACAAATGCCCTTCTCGAACAATCATCAATAAAAGAAACATAATATCTAGACTTTGATAACGAAGGAACATTAACTCAACCAAACACATCAGAATGAACATAATCCAGTATATTAGAAGATTTGTGAGGATTAGAATAAAATGAAACACGGTGCTATTTTCCATAGATACAATGTTCGCACAAGTCAAACTCAAGGTTACAATCATCAAGCCCTTCAACAAGATTTTTATTCTTCAAGGTTTTTAAACCTTTCTCACCAATATGACCAAGTCTATGATACCATAGCATAGTCTTCTCAGCTAGGAGTTTTACCTCCATAGAATTTGTAGCTAAAGAGGTGGCTACATCTTTCTCTACAGGTTCAACATTGCATGACTTTACAGAGGCACTATTACAAAGAATGAGACGTGCATCTAGCTTGTACAGAGTGCCAGTACGAACACCCTTATCCAACACCATTGCACCTCTAGCCATTTTACATCCCTTACTTGAAAAGGAAACTTCTACACCAACATCATTTAACTTACTAACAGAAAGAAGATTTCGAGCCAGACCTGGTATGTGAAGTAAGCCACCAATACCTTTGACTCTCTCGTCAGGAAACTGAATTATGACTCTCCCTCTGCCAACTATCTCCAACGTTGAATCACTTGCCAAGTATACCTTTCCACTGTCATACTTCTCATATTTAGAGAGCCATTCTCTATTGGATGTCATGTGAAAATATGCACCTGAGTCAACCAACTAGACATCATATGATGCCTGAGTTGTCAAGGTTGTTGCAATGAAGGCGTCTCCATCACTTTGAGAAGATTAGTTTTCAGAAGAATTCTTCTTCTTCTCCTCCTTGCAGTCCTTCCGGATATGACCAGGTTGCCCACAGTTCTAGCATCTCACCTTGAACTTTTTACCAGGAGACTTTGATCTCCCTACAGATTTGGATTTTGACTTCTTGTCATTCTTCTTACCTTTCTCCTTTGGTCTACCTCGAACAACAAGAGCCTCTTTGGCCATCTCTGAAGACTTCCTCCACATCTCTTTAGATAGCAATGAGGCAACGTCTTCCATCTTGAAAGCAGCGGTAGTGATTCCGATGGCCATCACAAGATGATCCCAACTGTCAAGTAATGAACACAACAGGAGCATGCAACAATCCTCCTCCTCTATCTTTACACCTACAGATGACAGCTGAGTAACACTCATATTGAATGAGTTCATATGGTCTGCAATAGATGCACCTTCTTCCATCTTCAAGGAGTACAACTTCTTCCTTAGGAATAACTTATTTACCAGAGACTTTCCCTGATAAATATCACCAAGCTTCTTCCATAATGAAGTTGTAGACAACTCCTCATGGACGTTCAGGAGTACATAATCAGATAGAATTAGTTTTATCAAACCTCTTGCTTTTCTATCAGCAAAATCCCAAGCTTCTTGCGTCATACTTTGTGGCTTAGTTCCAAACACTGCAATCGAGAGGTCTCTATCCACAAGCAAGTCTTCTATCTTGAGTTTCCATAACTCAAAGTTGCTGCCATTAAACTTCTCAATCTCTACTCTACAAGATGTACTCGCCATCTCAAACAAAAACAAGTTTCAACAATGCAAGACTCCCACTGAATAGTATTAGTACAAAAAATTGATCTTTCCTACAAGGATAACACAATTAGCCAGGCTCTGATACCACTTGAAGGGAAACGACTGCAGGATCTAAAGACCCAATAGTGTGGAATACATTCCCTTAACACTAATACAACAGAGGAGAAGAGCATAAATAGGTTTCAAAAACATCTAAAATACTTGAGATAAAATACATGCAGCTAAAAGAGATTGCACCAATTGAGCATTCATAGATGACATGGGTATTTAACATGGGAAAACCTTTCTAGGTAAAAAACCCACCACACCAAGAAAATAATATTTTGTATTACAGTAATAACAACATTACATACAAATCATAGTCTTGCTTCTGTTCAGCTCACAACAACACTTGTAGAATTATCTCATAGTTACAATGTTCATCCAACATTCAGTTCGAACACCATTTTTTTTTTTCAATCACGTACTCAACTTACTTAAGTCATACATAACATTCAATTTTTTCAATCAACCGCTGATCACAAGGTACAATAATCTCTGATTCAATCGCTCCAAAGATCAGTCCATGCCGATCTTTCTGCATCGAGCCACCCAGGCCATAACTTCTTTACCCAAATCAGGTCGTCTGCCACCTTGAGTCAACCTGCAATAAATATTGCTATGACTTTGGCCTCTAGCCAATTATCGCTCTGACACTAAGCCATGTGTCCTTCCTCCATTCGTCTATCGCTTCTGCCACCAATTCCAACTCAGTCAACCCTATCACCAAGCTCATCTGAACTCTCCAAAGTCCTTACTGCGCTACCGTAGCCTTGCTGAGTTTGACCAGTGATTTGGCGGTGAGCTCAACCAACTTCACCCCGACTTCACCGAGCCCAGACAAACCTTCCCACCGCGCTACCGCAGCTGGCTTCAAGACTCATCACGGTAGGGCAGTAATCGCCAGCCAGATCGCTGGCGTTCTTACCGCGACCACTGCAGTCAGTCATTTGACTGGTTGTGGTATGGCGGTAACCGCCAGCTAGGCCACTAGCGGTCTTACCGTGGCCACCGCAGTCAATCATTTGACTAGCCGCGGTATGGCGGTAACCACTAGCCAGATGAAGAGACCGATACCGTGACCACCGCGGTGAGGAAGGAGACCACGCATGGTAATGAGGTAACTGCCAAACCCTTCACCGTGGTACCGCCAGAACATAATAGAAGACCGCTGCGATATGGAGGTAAAAGTAAAAAACATGAATTTTTCGCTAAGTCTTTTATGACAGAGGTTCAAGTTGGTAATTGAGGCATCGTTTCTCAACACATTTGTCCCCACATACGTAAATGTAAATCAATTTTAGGACATGGTAGGGTTCTTAGCTACCACCCATCATATAACATTAGTTGAACATGATTATACTTTGCAAAAACCAAATCACAATGAACCTTTACACCTCAAAGTATATGTTAACAAACATAAAATTAGATGAGTTCTGATAGATGGTGGATTTGGGTTAAACATATGCACTTTAAAACTGGTGACTACCATGTGAATCTCTAAGACTTGTATAAATGAGTCAAAGAGGATTGTAATATGAGGATATGATGATATGGAATGATCTTCCAAGGGTGTCATTGTTCTCCCAATCAAAGTTGATCCTGTTGTATAAGACACAATGGGTCAGGTTTTAGATCTAGACTTGCTCTATAACCTTTTATTTGGACTCCCATGGATTCATTCCATGAAGGTTTTCCCTTCAACATACCATCAATGTTTGAAGTTTCCTTACAATGGTGTAGAAATTACTATTTCCCATTATCCTAACCCATTCCAATATTGCAATAACCTGAGACGTACACCTGAGCATCAGGTACCTATCCATATGTAGAGATCACCTACCCCCTCCTCATCACACTATATTGACCCAAATTCTCTATCAAAAGCTTCGACATTACCAATAAAATTCCCTAAAACAAAGGTCCAAGTATAGGATGATGGAGTTGGAGAGTATAATATTGAAAGTTTGTTTTATGTGGGGAAGCTACCGTTTGCACCTAAAAATTATGACAAACCCTGTCACATCAAGAAAGATCCCAAGGTGACAATTCAAAATCGCCCACCTATGACCTTCATCAAGTGGGGTGAGTTAGGAAAGGAATGTATTGATGAAGACCTCTCCAAATGGATATATAGATATGAAGGTGATGAGATACATGTTAATCTACCTATGGACAAATATGGCAAAGGTTTTAATATAATGAAACATAAAGGATATATGGTCACAGTGGCCTTGAACTGTAGAAATGGGGTATGACCGAACCTATCCTACTGAGAAAATGACTAAATATCAACCACTTAAAGTGAAAGATCCTAGTACTAAGGTATTTCAGAAGAAAATTGTTAACGCTTCTGAAATTGTCGAGATATCTAGGATTGGTACCAAACCTGAATCCCCTACTAACGCAACTAAAGGCCAAGCTTGGATCGATACATTTTAGGACCTTGATGATTCATCCATATTTACCCTATCAACGTCATCCTTCAGTTTTAATAACACTAATGATAACATGTTATTAATCCATCCCCTATTAATCAATTGGTACCAACAAGGTCCACCGACCTTGGACCTCTTTGAAAATGATGAAGCAATTGCTAAGCTCATGGTACTTAGAGAAGATATACCGAGTTGCGATCATAGGGATAGATTCACCATTGAACTCGACACATATGCATACTATAGGGATTCAACCTTGCCTTCTAGTCACAAAACAAGGAAAATAAAGAAAAAAAAGTTTGTAGGTGAAAACCAAAAGGAACCTACAAACATAGAAAAAGATAAGAAAAATGACGTATCCAAAGGTGAAAACCTCTTCAAGGAACCTAAGGATGGAAGGTTGGACCCACTCCCCTCAAATCAAGAGAAATCCCCAATGTTGGTCAAGAAATCACAAGAGGTCAACATCAACACACTGAAGGATCCAAAAATCATACACTTTGCAGTGTCCTTGACAGATGCGGAGAAGCCAAATTTCACCAAATTTTTCTCTAAAAGGTGAATCAACTTTGTGTGGTCCTATGTGGACATCCTTGGGCTAGAACTTGAATTAGTCCTCTATCATTTACCTCTTCTTCCTAATGATAAACCTTTTAAGAAAAATTTGAGGAAGATGCACCAACAAATCACCTTATTAGTTAAAGTGGAGTTGAAGAAACTATTGAATGTTGGGTTCATAAGACCCATCAATTATGCATAATGCATTTTGAATCTGGTACTAGTCACTAAGTTGACTAGGGGCATATGCATCTGCACCAGCTTCAGGGATCTAAACAAGGCTTGTCCGAAGGATGATTTCCCTTTACACAATATAGACATGATCGTGGATCTTACAATGGGATATGAGATGCTATCACTGATGGATGGTTTCTTTGGCTATAATCAAATCAGAATTGTAGCTAAAGATTAACATAAGACAACCTTCATCTATGTTTGGGGTACATATTGTTGGAATGTCATGCCCTTTGTCTTTAAAAACACCAGAGCTACCTATCAGAGGGCGATGACTACAATCTTCCATGATATGATGCATAAACTAATGGATGAATATGTTGATGACCTCTTGTAAAAATCCCTCACAAGGGACAATCACCTAACAATATTTGACAAAATCTTTACAAGGTTGGAAGAATATAAGGTTTCACTGAACCCAAAAAAATGTATCTTTGGAGTAAATTCCAAGAAGCTCCTCAAACACATTGCTTCACACAAAGGCATTGAGGTTGATCCTACAAAGGTGAAAGCCATCATAGATATGTTGCCACCTTCCAATCTAACATAGTTAAGGAGCCTATAGGGAAAAATGCAATCTATTTGTAGTTCTATAGCAATTGATAGGGAAGTGCCACCTATTCCAATATCTCCTTCGCAAGGATGCCCCTTTCAAATGGACCAATTCTTGTCAATAAGCTTTCCAAAAAATCAAAGACTACCTAATTTTTCCACTAGTACTTATGCCAACTATCAATGTGAAATCACTCATCTTGTACGTATCAACAACATCATCTACACTAGGAGCTCTCCTAGCACAAAATGATGAATATGGGAAGGAACAAACAATATATTATATCAATCATACCCTTGTAGGGTATGAAATCAACTATAATCCCATGTTAAATCTACAACCAAGCTAATAGAAAAAATAGATCCTCTGAATTACTTACTCAATATGGCCACATTAACAGGTGGATTGGCGAAATGGGTAATGCCCCTCAGTGAATTCGACATAAAATATGTGGGAAGGAAATCAATCAAAGGATAAGTCATTGTTGATCAATTAGCAGATGCCCCTACACAAGCATTCACACCTCTTATATCAAAGTTCCCTAATTAGGAAATATTTAAGCTAGATACATCTACAACATGGAAGATGTAATTTGACAGATCTTACACACATCATGGTTCAGGAGCTGGTGTCTTTTTCATCACACCATAAGGGGACACAATCCCTAAGTCATATAGGATCACATTCTCGTTCACGAACAACATTTCATAATATGAAACCTTTCTCACTGGTCTGAGGGAAGATATCATATGGAAGATCACAAACCTGTAGGTCTATGGTGATTCACAGTTAGTGGTTTGACAAGTTAATGGAAAATATAACACTAAGGATGAAAAACTAGTACCATATACAAAAATGGTGGACAAACTTAAGGAATACTTTGATATCATCATGTTTAAATAGATCCCATGGGTTCAAAATAAGGCAACCGATGCAATAGCCACCATTGGGTCTCTCTTGGAAATTTCAAACAATGTACATCAATGCGAGTTCTTGGTGGAACAACTTTTGATCCTTGCATTTGACGTCCTCGAATCCAAGTTTGTGTGTGAGATTGTTGGTCCTGATTCACCCTAGTAAAAGGATATATACAACTACCTTCACAATCAAATCCTTTCTTTGACTTTTCCAATAACCAACGGAAAATATTTATCTGACGAGTGGTTAGGTATGTTATCATCACAAATACCCTTTTATCACCATAGTCTAGATGAGACCCTTCTTAGATGTCTCGATATAGAGGAATCGAAGATGGATTTATAATATATACATGAAGGTATATGTGGAACTCACTCTAGTGGTCCTACCCTATCCAATAAGCTTATGATAACATGGTTCTGCTAGCCTACAATGGAGTCCGACTCCTATTGCTTCGTAAATAAATGTAGGCAATGTCAGATCCGTGATGATCTGGTACATGCACCGACACAAGGGCTTAATCTAGTTACCTCACCTTGGCCTTTCTCTCAATGGGGACTCGGTGTCGTTAAAAATATTCACCCTACATCTACCAATGGACACAAGTTCATAATCACTACAAAAAAATACTTCCCTAAATGGATCAAAGCCATACCAATCGAAATATATCATCGATAAAAAATTCTCAAAGTTCAAACTAAACTATATCATATGCTAGTATGGTGTTCCTTTATCCATAGTCACAGCTAATGGGTGTCCCTTCAAAAACCAGGACGTTCAAGAATTATGTGAAAAATACCACATACAACACCACTTTGCCACTCTGTATTATCCCTAGGGAAATGTTCAAGTGGAGGCATCGAATAAAACCATTGTAAAGATCTTAAAAAGACTGTCAATTATGTTAGTCGAGATTGGAACATACAACTAAATCCAGCCTTATGGACTTATAGTTCGAGCATTCATACTCCTATTGGTGCTACATCTTATTCCCTTGTCTTTGGTTCCAAAGCTATCCTTCCAAGTGAGGTCAAGATCTCATCCTTGAGAGTTTCTATGCAAAATTTCATTGATGACAAAGATTATCGAATCTCTAGGTTACATGAGCTAAAAAATTTGGACAAAATAAGACAAACAATGTTGGTCCACTTGTAGGAGTATCATAATTTCCTCAGATGCAATTACAAAAAGAGATTCAAGGTCTAAAACTTTGACATTAGTGATCTGGTCTTAAAAGAGAATCCTAAGAACCAACAAGAAAGAGAAAAACTAGGCAAGTTTGAGTCTAACTGGTTGGGTCCTTATATCATCACTGCAACATATGGATTCGGTGCCTATCAACTACCTACTCTTGAGGGTGAACCGTTGTCTGATCCAATCAATAGCATGCACCTTCGAAAGTACTATGCATGACCTCTAGAGATCCCATTATATCAAATAATAATAATAATAACGGAAAAGAAAAGAGAAAAATAAATAATATGTTCTATAGTGAAAACCATTTAGGTGGTTCTTTGGATAAGTTCCATGGTGAAAACCTAGAAAACATCTACCTTGTGTAGTTAGCTACTACTCTACCATCTATCACTACTCTATCGAATTTCATCTATTATCATAATCAAATCTTTCTCACCCTTCTTATGGCCTGAGACCAATTAAATATTTAGCATCAAATCACTTATCATATTCACCCTTTCATAATAACTAGTTCTATTCTAGATTGGGGGCAATCCTCAACCTATTGTTTCAAAAGGATCTTGAACATGGTATTTGAGGACATTATCACCAAAATACAAAAACATTGGAACATTTAAAAAACATCAAAACATTCAAATATCCTTTGAAAAACTTCAAAATGGTGATTAAATATAAAAAAATCAAACAATATCAATCCATGGTATCAAACTATGTTGCCTCTATGCATGCACATACGAATGGTGTGATGAGCCCCCGAGGCATGGGTTTGTCTTTTAGGGTCCGTCACAGTCAAATATGCTTTATATCCCACATTGCTAGGATAAAATATCACTTATCATGTGGTCAGTCGAACTACGTTGTCTCCGTGTTTGCCACATAGGCAAGGCCATCACTGTTGAGTCCCTGGGGCATATTTCAATCCCCTTAGGGTCCATTACAATAAAAAAATTCATTACAATCCAAATTTTCATAATAAAACCATTGTAGATAATTGACATGTTAGACACAAACAAGATATCTTACACTGACCAAACTTAACAAATCATAGAACAATAGATGAGACTACCAAAATAGCCTTCACTAGGATGATCAATTGTCTACAAATGCTACCTATCTTATCAAAAATCATTGGTCTTCTACGATGTTTCATTATCAAAACCAGACCAGGCGTCTTAAACAAAATGTCTCACTCCTTAAAACATGCACAAAATTTTGAAAACATGTCACACTTATTAGTGGATGAAAAGGTCTAAATAGTTGTTGACTCGTTTGGTCTAGTTTAGTCTTATGTTATCTAATTTACCTTATTTCATATTCCTAAGCTACTTGATGATATCCACAAGTGATTAGAGAAGTGATGATGGATTAGGATGTTTCTTTCTGTTCATTTATGCTTGTAGTTTGTTTTGGTAACATGACTAGGGAAACTAAGGTCCTTGTGTGTGATTGAGATTCTATTTGGCATAATCAAAACATCTTATGCAATTCAAAGGTCAGCTAACACTTTCTTGTAGCAGGATTGGTATACTTTATGTTTATTTCCTCACATATTCTAACAAGGTTCTATTGTTGCTAATCTAAACTAGGGCACTCCTTGTCTGACATGTCTTAATCTTTGATAAAATGATACCAAATGTCACCAAGGTTTATCTCAAATTGGTGTACACTATCCACTTGTCCATATATCGTAATTTTTAGGCAAACATAAAAAATGGTTGCCTTCAAAATTCATTCTTTGGTGTGCATACATATGTTTGTTACATATAAAACACTCAACAATGATAAAACATGCACTGTTGAAAGCTCAAGTAATCAATCAATACATAAATGGTGATTTGGATGAATGATCTATCTAAATGGTTATTTGCTCCTTAATAACTATTTCTTTGTACTAACATTTCTTTTAATGGTCCCACAGTCATGTTGGTGGCGTGCTATGACACACAAAAACAAATCTTTGAGTTGCATCATCCTACATCCATAATCATGTTAAAACATCATATCTCATGTGCATATAGGTCTTACATACTGCATCAAAAAATACAAAAATATAGCATTGTATCACATGATAGAATCATCATGTAAGGAAGCTAAGGTAGCATAACAACTTCCTACACTAATCTTGAGAGGAGAATAATGCAAAACTTTACAAATCATTTTTAGTTACATAAACTTAAACAAAAATAAACATCAATATCATGCATACCACAACATAGTGATTTATGTGGGGGAAAACCCTTTTCTGGAGAAAAACCTCACACTCCAAAAGCCACCCAATATTATTAAAAAAATACAAAGATTACAATATACTTGCAAAGCAAGATTCTCATAGGAGTACCACCAACCAAAGATCTAGAGATAACACAACCACTATCAGACTCTTAGAATACATCATAATACATAGTCGTAATACAAGACCCTCATAAGATAGGGTTACCTTTTAGGAAAATTCAAGCCAACAAAATATGAATAGTTTGGATTTACAATAATAAAATATACATAAAATATGGCTTTCGGGGGTGCTACCCTTGAACCCTTGTCGGGGTGCACGACCCCTAGACCATCGCAGGGGGTACCCCCTACACCCCCTTGTGTTAGTGTATCAACAATACCTTATATATTTTTAAGGTTGAGACACATTTTCCCAACACATCATCCATATAACATCATGTCAAATATGGCATATAACATGTCCTAAACATATAATTTCAGCATGCATATAGATCATAGAAGCATCATAAGTCACCTCATAGATCATAAACATTAAATATCGATACATCCATCCATACATATAAGCATAAATCAATATACATCGTGACATACATATAAGCATAAAACATACATCATGTGCATCCATCCATACATAAGAATACACATAACATCATGCACATCCATAAGCATCCATCATACAGAAACATGCACCTATGACATATCATGAATCACCTCTAAAATGATGTATCTCATATATATCCAAAAAATAATATGTCATAGTATAAAATCATGATAGCTATCGAAAATGTGGAGCTCATGGGCTCGATCAAAAATGCACATGTTTACATACAAAGAAAGGCCTAGCCTATGCTACCCCTATCACTAGATGGTGAATCCTTGAAAGGTGGCATGTCCTCTCTACATCCAGACCTGATGGTCATGGTTGATCCCTATGAGCATGGTGAGGTGATTTATATAAGGATCTCCTTGGCCGAGACACCCATCCACTACTCTGTGCTTGGTGGGAGTGTGTCCTGCTCTGCAACAAGTGCTTTGGGTGTAACTAGGGGCTTTTTGTGAGGGTGGCACAATACCATCATATAGGTCCCTATAATACCTAGTCTCTTGCCTAGCTTGATATAACATATGTGAAAAATCAACAGTACCCCTACTAACAATAGAAATAAAATCTAGTGATCGTTGCTCAGCCTGTTGTGCCCATATCATAACCATGTTTTGCTCAGTAGTCAGCTGAGCTACCTGACCCTATAAAGCTATAATATGAGAAACCTATGCCTATAATGCCTATACTTGCACTTATGGTTCTTGGATTCATGCCTAGGGCCCCTGTCCCCTATCCTCATATCCTCCTCCATAATATCTAGGATGGCCTCTCTGATAGGCACATCTTGCCACCCCTCAACATTGATCACTATCTCTCAAGAAACCTCCTCCACATCCACCTCCATCTCAACCTCTCCCCTCACCTCCTCCACATCCACATTGACACCTATGTTGAAATCCACCCCAACCTCCTCCAACCTATACTCCTCCACCCTACCCTCCTCCACCCCACCCTCCATCCCAACCTCCTCCACTCTCACCTCCCGCTCAAACCTTACCTCCTGCTCCCTCTCCTCTCGGATACGAGATAATCATCTTGAAATATAAGGTGGAATCCCACATCTGTCTCCTCAACCTTTGTCTCCTCTACCTTTTTCACCCCCACCCCTATATCCTCTCCCACCATCCCCCTGTCCTCCACCACCACCATCATCACCACCATCCCCTCGTTCACCACCTCGGTCATGATCATCTCCTGTCCCTCGGCCTATCCCTCACAATCACCATGAGGACCTCTACCAAACCTCTCCACGAGAGTAGGAACATCTAGATTTGTCAATGGTGTAGGCCTATGCTGCAACTACCATGCATTGTACTTTATTGTGGTCTCTAAATTTTCCAACTTCGTAGGAGCACCCCACTCAACTAGCTCCAACTAATCTATCTCTTGGGTTGTAACCTGAACACTGATCATAGGTCCCCATTGAGGAACCTCTCAAGAAGACCGAGCATACTCTATAATACCAATGGGAACTCCCTGTCACTCCTTGAACTATTTGAGAGCCTACTTGGATAATTGGTGCTCTATGATGTGTTAAGTTTGCACTATCTAACCAATCAAATACTGAGTATGTTGGTAATATGTCATATGTTCACCATCGTCCTCCCAGGGAACACACTAATGATATGGCCTCCAAGTAAAAGAATCAAGAATATGAATAGCATGTATCTAGTATCCTACATCACCAACTCATGTCTGTGTGACATCGCCTCCATACAGATATAAATAAGAAAGCCCTGGTGGCAAGTCTTTCTACATCGACGGTTAGAACACAACTATATGCTCCCATGCCCACATCATGAGCAAGGTGGCACTTGATGCAACAAACCACTGTTGCTCATAAACTCACAATTTAACATAATCTTTGTTGCAACAAAGAATAATTCATAAAACCCAAACCAAATGCAAACACATTCAAATTTTTATTGCATTCAATAATATCTACAACAAAATTTATATACAATAGCTTACACATATACCAAACTATGTAAATCTTGCAACACCAACCTACAAGCAAATACAAGAAAACTTCAT
Source organism: Sequoiadendron giganteum (assembly GCA_007115665.2). Taxonomy (NCBI): domain Eukaryota; kingdom Viridiplantae; phylum Streptophyta; class Pinopsida; order Cupressales; family Cupressaceae; genus Sequoiadendron; species Sequoiadendron giganteum. The sequence goes on along the minus strand of CM021101.1, from coordinate 135,038,791 downwards.
TTACTCTAGAAAAATTCTATTGGAAACCAAAAATTTGACCATTTCCCTATTTTAAAAGCAAAAAGTACCTGCAACACACCTCAAATAATATAAAATCCTCTTTCCCTCAAAACAATTACCATTTTCACACATTTTTCTCATTCTTTTCTTGTCAAAAACCTCTTTAATTCATATGTAACAAAAAATCTCGCCATATTCAACATATCACTTCTCCCTCATTACAATGAATTTTCCAGAATAGTTTCTGATTTTTATGCTCCTCCTTCTTAGATTTCCAAAATATTTTGAATTTCTCGATTTTGTTATGAAATGAGAAAGTTATGGTTGTTTTACTGAGAGCGGTTCTCTTAGTTACGACTTCAAACAATCTCTCTCTTCCATGCTAGTCAAACTTCCAGAATTCCCATTACTCCTTCCTGGACGTGGGTTCCCTTTCTTATGCCTTGATAATTCAATGACCATTCAAAAATTACCTTCCCGCCTTACACCCACTATCTCCACTTCGTCAACGCCCATCATTCCAATCCTCCAAAAAAATGTAATTTCAATTTTTTTGAATGGAGTTACAATTTGACAATAAATGCCCACTCACAAGCTTAGGCATGGAAGTTTTCCTTTTTGAAAAATTAAAACTTCTCAAACATTTTTGAAAATAATAAAAAAGTGAATCAATTAATAATTTATTTTTACAATCCTGACATCAAACTTTACTATGCTGGAGGAGTTGAGGATTTAAAATAAAATTTCCTACAAGAAAAATCAAAATAAAACACAAACATAAATTTATTATTATTTTTGGTTGTGCAGGATTGTCCATGCACTAGGATGCTCTTGCATCAAACACATCGGGTAAGTTGAAATGTTTTATGAGCTGAAAACTCATGAAAATTTGGATGAGCTTGGGATAGTAATTCCATTCTTGTTCATGATCCATATGTCTTCTTTTTCATCACATTCTTTCTTCTTCATTTCATTTTGAACTTCTCTAGCTTCCTCTTGTCTCATCTTTTCTTTTCCTTTTCATTGTTTTCTACCTACACAATATAAAATTGAGTTGTTCTCCTTCTTCTATAAATCTGATTTACATTCTTCATGAGGCTTAACCATTTCTACAACCAATTATTTATGTCGGTTCATCTTAGAATCATTGCTATTCTTTTGTACCTCCCTTTTCCTCTATTCTCAAGAGCCTTCTTCAAACTATTTCCAACCTCTAGTGCAACCTTTACCTCTAGTATTTTTGACCTGCAACAATTCATAGGACTATTGTCCTTAACCTTATTCTCTTTCTCCTTCAATGAGCTTAAAGTATACGTTTTCCCATGTTTCACAATAGTGTACAAATTCTCTCTATTATCATGAATAACCTTTCTATCAAATTTTCAAGGCCTTCTTAACAAAACATGACATGTACTCATGGACATAATATCACATAAAACTTCATCTTTATAAGGACCAATATGAAAATTTACCAAGCATTTCTCTTTCACATCTAACTCATGGTCTTCTTGCAACCAACATACTTTATAGGGATTCAGATGCTTAATCCTCTTCAATCCTAGTTTTTCTACCATCTTTTCAGAAACCAAGTTATTTATACTACCACTATCTACAATGATCTTACAACACTTACCTCTTGATTTGCATATGATACAAAAGAGACTCCTTCTCTAAGATGGTCCATTCTCCTCTTTTCTTGGATTCACCAATACAATCCTGAACATAAGGGATTCTCCATGCCGTGGTTCTACCACATCCTCTGGCGATGCTATGCTCTCCTTATCTTCGTGCACCATGTGAGTTATTGCCAAACCTCTCTTTTTGGTTTCTTTGGTATTTGTGGGCACTCATAAACTCTATGTCCTACTTCCCCACAGTGGAAACACTTGCCCAAGAAATCTTTGATAGTACTGCCACATCCTCTTGTTGAATACTCTTTTCCTTGTGCTCCTTTGTTCCATTTTGGACTTATTTATTCTTCAAAAGTTTGCTCCCCTTTGTGGCTGCTTGGTTGTCCTCTTTTTGTTGCTATCTTTCCCTTTCCTCTTGAATTATTTTTGTGCCTTCTATTTACCTTTTCCTCTACTTTCAAAGCATACTGGTAAGCCTCTTCAATAGTAGAAATCTTCAACATACTCATCTCATCCTGGATATTGAATCTGAGTCCATTTATATATCTAGCCTTCAATCTAACAACCATATGTCTCCACTGTGTTATCTTCATCTCACCATTCTCCACTCTTTCTTTTTGCAACTCTTTCCACCACAATGCATTATGTCCCTTAAGCTTTGTTTGTGCCAACCTTATCCTTAGTGAGTCTCTAATATTATCAAACTCATAATAATCTTCCAACTCTCCAATTCAATCTATTAGATTTTCAGGATTCAATGTGCCTGAAAAATTAGGGACTTCCATTTTATGGCCTCTGCTAATTTGGGCTATTGCTCTCAAAAATATTTCTTCTCCTTCATCTATTGGCTCCTCATTTTCCCTATTAGGTTCTTCATTTACAACTTCCTCATCTTCATCATGTGCATCCTAATGCTCTGGATTTCTTCTCAAACCTGCAATAATATTTCTTAGCTCATTTCTCATTTCATTGTGAAAGTCTTCTAGCATTTTCTCTATTCTTCTAGGAATTATCCTTCTCGAAGGCATCTTGAAATCCTCTCAACCTCTTCTTCTACAAAGTTATTGTCTTCTCATCTCTCCACAAATACAAGACTCCACACACTTGCAATAACCTCTAGATCTTCGAAACAATTTCAATCCTCGTCCAGAGATCCTAGCATAAATTGCTTCACATTTGGTGCTCTACTTATGCACTCAAGATCATAAGCTCTAATACCATTTGATGCAACAAACCGTTGTTGCTCACAAACTCACAATGTAACATAATCTTTGCTACAACAAAGAACGATTCATAAAACCCAAAACAAATGCAAACACATTCAAATTTTATTGCATTCAATAATGTCTACAACAAAATTGATATACAATGACTTGCATATATACCAAACTATGTCAATTTTGCAATACCAACCTACAAGCATTATCCTGTCATACATTGACTAATAAATCAATCCCATTGACTAATAAATCAACCCCATTAATTAATCAATCAAATTCCATTGATTGACCAATCAATTCCCTTGATTGAATCAATCAATCCAGTTAACTCCCCAATCAATTCCTCTCAACGATCCTCGACTGTTGATCTTCATCTTTCACCTTTGAATTTTGATTGTTCATCTGAATCAACCATTTTTTATAAAAGCAAGCCTTCATAGCACGTTGATGGCTAACCACAAAAATTCGGTGTTTGCATCATTGTGATCATCACATACACTTGAAGCTAAAGGCGAAAGAGCATACCAATTTATGAGAGCAAAAGCAAACTAAGAGCAATGGAAGTAATCCATGACAACATGATAAAGGTGAAGCTATCATTTGTTTGAATATGATTTTGTCTATGTTGCACGTTTTCTATTGATCAAATTGGATCATATTTGATTATAAGATGGCAGATTGTGATTGCTTTAATTCTTTATCTCTCTAATGACAAAAAATTGATTTTTCGATTTACAAATGCATATACCTTAAGCAACCCTTATCTTAAATATTGAGAAATAAAGCTTAACTATAACTATAAATGCATATACCTTAACCAATCCTTACCTTGAATACTAAGAAATAAAGTTTAAGTGTACTCTCTTATACATCAATAGAACAAATAAAAATAATTAAAATTAAAAATTAAAATAGGTGGTGTTAAGAGTACCACCTTCATTTCTGTTCAAGACACTTGATCGTACTTAAATATACTTACTTATTAAGTCCGAAGGTGCTCCAACTAAATGTACTATTTGCACAAATAAAGAATTATTGCTCCAACTAAATGCATTATTACACAATTTAAAAAACTGTATGATTCCAACAATCATCTCTCCTCACGTCCCAACCTATTAAATTTTAAACATCTATTAATAAATAATTTCTATTTCTAGAAATAGGAAAAAAAAATCTCCAACTAAATGCATTATTAGAGAGATATCATCCCCACGATCATCTCTTCTTACAACTTGTAACCAACCCACCAAATCTAAGTCTAACTAATAGCAAGAGGTAACGCAGTACCAGAGCCGGGACATATTTTAATTTATGATTGAAAAGAGAGATTTAAAGGGGAGGGGGGGCATGAAGTGCCTTTTTGTCGCTCCACAGTGCACAGTGAAAGCCGTCCTTGGACCAGCCGTCCTTGAGTCCTCTCCTCTCCTTTTCATCGTTATGTTTATGTACGTATACACACATGCCCCACGCACTACCATACAAACATAAACGCTGATAACTTTTATTAGTTTTTTTAACAGGGAAGATCATAACCAGAATCATTTTGAAATCTAGCGACTCTTTCTTTATATTACACGTAGATTTCCCACAAGTTCTATACAAGACGACGAATCCATGAAAGCACCGTTATTATTTCCTGATCACTTCTCCTTTTATTTATTTGACTTGCAGAGCAGAAACAGTCCTTGACGATACAGACATAGACATATAAATTATTTAGCCTGACCCACCAGCTGCACGACGGACTTTCAGAAATTTAATTTAATGCAAATAATTATCTCCGTGGGCCAGATGCATGTCAGCCCCATGTGGGTTCGAGTTTTGGAAGCTTGCTACTGTCATCATCACCCATCACAAATGAATGGAAGCGACTGGCATATCTTGTTCTTTCAAGTAAGAAATAATTGATTATGAGAATTTCAAGCTGTTAACTTGTCAAGTAAAATGATGCAGTAAATCAAAATAAAAGTTTGAGAATCATTTCAATTACACTAAGTTTTGAAATTAAGGATTTTCTTTTAAAGAATAAGAAAATCATGTTTTTTCATGATAAGTTGTTGAATGTGATTTGAATCATTGATATAAAAATATGATAGATTGTTGAGTGTGATCCATGATAAATTGTTGTGTGATTTGAATTGTCAATACAAGAATATGATAGATCATTGAGTGTGATCCAAATCGTCAATGCAAAAACATAATAGATCGCCATGTGTGATTTGAATCATCGATACAAAAACATGACAGATTGTCATGTGTGATTTGAACCATTGATACAAAAACATGATAGATCGTCATGTGTGGTCCGAGTCATCGATACAAAAATATGATAGATCGCTGAGTATAATCCAAATCGTCCATACAAACACATGATAGATCTTTGAGTCTTATTCAAATCGTTGATGCAAAAACATGATCTATCATTGAGTGTGATCCGAATTGTCAAATACAAAAACAAGATAAATCATTGAGTGTGATCTAATTCATCAATACAAAAACATGATTGATTGTTTATTGTGATCTGAATCACCGATACAAAAACATGATTGATCGTTGAGTGTGATCAAAATCTTCCATACAAACAAGTGATAGATCGTTGAACGCGATTCGAATTGCTGATGAAAAAAATGTAATCAATCGTTGAGTGTGATCAGAATTGTCGACAAAACCAAGATAAATCATTAAAAATGTTCCGAATCATTGATACCAAAACATGTACAGCTGATTTCAAAAAGAATTTTGTGAAGTTAACTTATCAAATAAATAGATTTAAAATTTTGGAAGATAACTGTACCATTAAATTAACTTGTCAAATATAATTTGAATCATTTAAATAAGTCCAGAAACATTTTGTAAAAGTCTAAATTAGGTGCACAAGTCGTGAATCCTTTTTAAGAAATAAACTTTTGAGATATTTTTTAATTTCTTCCATCGTACCAGAAATATAGAACTTGAATGGATACAGTATAAGCTAATAAAATTCTGTGCCTCTGGCGTGGGGTTGTGTATTGCTGTACACTTTTTTTTGTAAGTAAATTTGGTACTACAATAGGTAGTTGTTTTCCATAATGAATTGCCCGCCTGCCCGCTTTCCCATCATAAAGAGTCCTGCCTTTTCTTCTTTCTCAGAATTCATTCAACGCTACTTGTACGGTGTATTAGACTTTTCCGTGAAGACATGAGTACGTACAGCTGGCGGTACCCTGCTGAGGTCGACCGTCGCCTGCCCGCATTTTAAATCATACAATAATACGCATTGCAGTGGACAACCCAGTTGCAGACAGCACCCTTCTTCTTTTTGTTTTCTTAAATGTCCTCCTGCCACTTCGTACTGAGTATACATCCGTATTCATAGCATTAACAATACATAACATAAATATTACCTATAAAAATTTTCAATGTTTGATATATCTGGCTCTCCAGATGGTCTCAATGGTTGGTTTTAATAAAAGTATCTGCAGGCACCATAAAACTCCATTGCATAAGATTTATGTTTTACAAGTAAAATGATAAAATTTCATCCTCTTAGCAAAAGATTAGTTCGATAAAAATTTAACCAATCTTGCATCCTGGCATCGCACCTTGAATTGGGTACACTAATTTTCACATTCTGATAGCACCATTTGGTATAGGACATCTGCAGAATTTTTTATGAGGTTTATTATGAGTTTCATGTTATTAGTACACAATTCAAATTGTGTAGAATAATGTGTTTTCAGTTTTACCTGTCCTGATGATGATCAATTTGTGTTGGGCGTTCTTCATAGCCGGGCTCACTATCTAAGACCTGAAGTAGATAAGCAAAATGGTCTGCTAATGCAGAGCTACTGATGTCTGCACCACAGAATCAAGTAGAGAATGATTGCAAAGCCAATGTATTGATTTCTTTTTGAAGTACACAGTAGCTTAAAAAGTTTAAATATATAGCCTCATAATTTATGACCTTCTGAAGCTGTGGCCTCCTCTTCAGAATGGTTTGGACCATTGGAAAGCCTATTTTCATGGCTTGGAGTGGGAGTTTTTGGAGTTAAAGAAATTTGGGGTCCCTGTCTGTCAGCCAGCTGTAGCTCTGCAAATTTTCTGGCTTGCAGTTCAATGGCTTGTTCCAGGTCTTGTTCCTCTAATTGTCTTCTCATTGCATCTGAGTTACTCTCTATCAATCTTGGAGGACCTGCAATTCTCAAATCATTTCTTCTAAGTTAACTAACTGTAATTCTGAACCATTGTAACCTACATGATATTTTTATTAATCACAAAGAGAACGCACCAAGATGCAAATTACAGTCCCTTATATCCATATTTGGAGTAGTCATGTAGCTTGAATACTTCCTGAAACACACCCAGTACAATCAAATTGTGTAAACAAAATATATACCCAATGCAAATAAATATAACGTAATTTTAAGAACATGATAGGATCTGAAATTTCAGGTCGAATTATAGATTACCTGTCTACAGATTTAGATCCTTTTTCTCTGTATGGTTTAACAAGAACTCGTGCATCGCAGACATAGTGAGGATTTCCTTTAGATAGAATTATTTTAACAGTCTCTTGATACATAAATGTCACAAAGCCAAACATTCTCTTCTGCTGATAAGGAATCCTCACATCCTGCACTGGTCCAAAAATGCTGCCAAAACACAGCATAGAGTGAACAAAAAATGGGCGTCCCACAACATTAGATTATTAACACTAAAAAGCACATTGCCTATTGAATCTGCAGTTCCATGATATTATTTACCTGAAATAATTGGATACATCCTCCTCCTTGAAAGTACTCTCTGCAGGGAAAGTCAGGTAAATTTGGCGAGATCCAGGGTTGGCTGGAGCTAAGCTGCGATCAAGCTCTCGCTCACTCCTGTACCTGCTAAACCTCCAAGTTAAAAAAAAGTTATGTACTTATTTCATTAGCAATTCCTTTCTGCTCTACAATGGCCTAATGCTAATAGATTACACTGAAACTTGCTTTTAAAGTCTGTGCCTAATTGCATTTTAAGCACCCAGCAATAACAGTAGAAGTATGTTTCACGTTTAGACCTTAACTGACTTGTTCATACCTTGGGCTAATTTCAGCTTGGAGAATCTTTCCAAACCTCTCCCCATAGACCTGAGGTAGAGAAACTGGTGACCTCCTTCCTCGGAACAGCTCCTGCAACTCCAACAACTCAATTTTTTGTAATAACCCATTACTCGATCCCATGATCTCATCACTGTAATCACTCTCCCCCCTCGCACCATTTCCATGAAGAAACCTGCAATTGTCCCCATTCTTGCAATACCCACGAGCAAAATACATACATGGCTTCCAACCCGAAGTGGATCCAGCTGCTGCATCTGGAGCACTACTGATACTGCAAATATCAGCAATTGAACTAAGCCTTTTAGGTACAACACCATTGCTAGCTGTCTGGTTCATATGATCCATGCTCAAAAGCTGGTTTCCACTGTAATATGCTAGCATATCTGGTGGATAGCTAATATAATTGCCATGGGAATTTGGAGATTCTGATGAATCAGTGAGATATGAAAGCTGATCTTGCAGCTGAAACTCTGAATCTGCAAGGCCATGAGGATGCTCCATGTTATAGATCAATGGGAGCTTGTTAACTTGATCTGGTAGGCTGAAATTAAGATACCCATTATTAGTACTACTAGTAGTAGAACTAACACTAACACTAGTTGCGGTAGTAGTATTAGGATGTAACTCATTGGGCTGTACATGAAAATTGTTTGGCAGGGACCTGGCCTGTGGAGAATTAATATGAGAGGATCCCCATGGAGGCGCATGAGGTGAGAGGGCATTTGGAGAAGAGAAAACCCTGGAGGAAACCTGGGATATCTGTAGAGGCTGTAGAGGCAGATTTTGACGATTAATTCTGGATAGATATGATTGAACTGAAGGAGATCCTTGCTGCTGTATTAAACCAAGGTCTTTCTTAGCCTTAGCAATCAAGGACTGAATCAAGGTCTCCGGACTGAAAGCCAACCTAATCATCTCCTGTTCACCATGGTCCTGTAACAACAAATATCCCATAATTTTCGTTACGTTTTCTGGCTCTAGGCTCTTGATCCTGGAGAACACAATCCTAGTAGCTTCATATGCATCCATTTCGGTGGATCCAGACCTGCAAAATGAAATGAAGAATTTTTTTTTCTCTTGTCAGATTAAGCTGCAGGTTCAATGGTACCAATAAAACCATATGTTCCTTCTAACATTCAACCCACGCATCATAAAGGAAGCTAACTTCAGTTATTAGTGCTTTGACTAGTTACTGGACTGTGTAAGAGTCTCCTATTTAAATCAAAACATTCTGTACACTCCAGAAAAATGCATCTAACTATCAACAACCACCCATATCATGTACTGAAACTATAGCCATGGGATCTGGTGTCCCCACACTCCTCCATGTGATCACTACCCTTTCATGTCTTCTGGAACCCAGCTAGCTCTACATGACACACTCCCATCTAAAGCACAGCCCAAAAATACCCATCACGAGAAAAAGCACAAATTTCCCATACCCAAATCAATAACCTATATATTAAGTGAGAAGCAACCTCACCCAAAAAAACCCACAGCTCTTACCTTTTAAGGCTATAGAACACTATCAAAGGCTGCAAAACAGTTCCCTTACAAACTCAACAGCCATTGATATAACAAATGTGAGTGTTGACTGAACAACTGTCATTGAGAAGGTACAAGGTTACTGCAAAATCAGATTAGATTTACTTGACAGCCATGAATGTTGGACCAAACAACAATGTCAGCCTCTGCTCCAATGCCAATGCCACTGCCTCAGCCTTAGCCTTTGTTATTGGCATTCATTCACACATTCATTCACATTCACATTTACATTAACATCAGCATCAGCATCAGCCTTAGCCTTAGCCTAAAGATTTAACATTAACCCCCCACCCAGCTTCCCTCCAGCTTCCCTCCAGTTTGCTCCCTCCTCAAAAGCTCTCCCTAACCCCTGCTTAATTTAAACAAAAATCTCCTATTCAACTTTGACCTCCTATCAAAACTAACCTTGGCTAAATTTTAGCATTTGTTTGAAGGTGGCGGAAGCTTCCAAGCCGTCTCTAAATGAAGCGGGAAATAACTAGTGTTTTGTCGGGAACTGCACTCCATAATTTTCTGTTAACCAGACGGCCGGGGGTAAATTCTGCTCTGCAACTTGTATGGAAAGAAGAAAGAAAAAACATATCCCGGGCCCCACAGGCAGGCGGGGAAGCAACAGGGCACGGTCCTATGACAGTGACGGAACGTGGGCGAATAAATCCAAAGGAAGCTCGACGGAACGGGGACGGGACGGTCGGCTGGCTTTGCTTTTGTCAGCATCTTGCGTCCACCGCTACGTCCGTTCACCGCTTCCTCGACCGGGCGTTGGCCTAACGGAACGGCAGCCGCCCGTGGGCCCGTTCTGTGTAGTGACAACTACTGACGTTTTGGGGTGTTCCTTTAATTAATCAACGTGCATGGGTTTGGTGATAATATTAGATTTTGCACATGCCAGTGTGTCCTCAATGAGTATCCAAAGGCCATTTTGTGACGTCCTCTTCTACTCCACTTGGCACCCCTCTTAAGTGGGTCGTGGAATTTCTTTTGTCTTCATCTGCCTGGTATTTTGAAACTTCCCTTTGATCCCATTTGAATGCGAAATTATAAAATTAAAATTAATTCATTGAATATTTCCCCTTATTTAATTTTATGCTTAGCTGTCTCTCTCCTCATAAAATAGAGACAAACGAGAGTTTTAATTTGGCTTTTTAATACTTGGGTGATTGGGGGGATGTACGAGAGCCCCTTGCATATGATTGATGGGGTTATGAGTTGGATTATTAGAGAGGGGTCTTGTAAATTGTAATTTAAGGATGGAATAGATTAATTTTTTGGGAAATGGTAATTTGAATTGTTTATAATAATGTCTGTCGTTTTTTAGTTTGTTGGTTTTGGAGTATAAATCAAAGTTGTACAAATAATTTACTTTTTTTTCAGTTTGGCAAAATGGATTGTGTTGAGATGTCTTGAAAAATAAGCTCGTTTTGTAGACAGTACTAGTAAGTTACGCTATCGTAATTGCTTTCAATTGGAATAATATTTTCTTTGGTGATTCTCCTTGTCGTCCTTTACATTGTGTTAATATATTTGAATTATTGTTTTGAATCTTACAGTTCTTCGCCTTTAGTGTGGATGGTGTTTATAATAATGAACGGATTTAGATACTTTAATTTGAAAAGAATAGAAGAAATGGATTATGTAAGTATAAATATATCTTATATATAGATTCTATTGCCACTATTTAATTTAAAGAATTGTTTTTAATCATTAAAATTCTTATTATTTGTTTATTTATAAAACAAATTAATTTATATCTAAAATTTCTCTGATTTTTAATATCCATTAAAAATATTTTTTGTTATTGATTTTGTAACTCACATTTCTATTTAACTATTAAATTTGTTCGTAAAATTAAAAATTTAAACTATAAAATATGAATAATATATTAAAAATAAATAATTTAAGAAACATATATTGTTTATCTTTACCTTTATATATAATAAATAAATCATAAGGTGATAAAGTTTAAAGAAATTATCACACTTTGAAATGAAATTAAAAATTATATTTTAATGACTAAATTAATATTTAACCTGAGACGACTTAAAAATTAGCTTTAAGATAAAGCTTAATTTGTAATGAATTATGCTTCCTTAAAAAATATTAAAAGGTTATCTTTAATCTAAAATTGAAATTGAAATTTCATGCTCTATTTAATGGTTAGAGGTCACTTCAAAGGGTATTATTAGATGCAAATTTAACCTTTAATTATATAATTATTTATTATTTATTATTTTAAAATAATTTATCAAATTATATATATTGTTTATTTTATGGTGATAGAAATTGATTATAAAGATATTTTTTAATTAGAATCAATACAAAATTATTGTAATTGTATTTATTGTGACATAATTTGGATGAAACATATATCAAATGGATATGAAAGGTACATTTTTTAATAGTGATCTTGAAGAAGAAAGATGTATTTAAAATGTAAATTATGGTGAAGGAACTAGAAAATTGTGAGATTTATCTACATAATATATTACTCAAAGAAAAATTGAAAAAATGAGTCATATTTGAATTGTAAGGAAGAGCCTACCTAAAATATTCTCAATAAAGAGAGCTAGTAGTTCAGTGGTAAATCTCACCCTAGTATGTTCATATGTAGCTCTAAGTTTGTGCCTTAACTAGTCTGTGAAAAATCCTCCAAAAAAATTGATAATTTAGAACAAATTAGTGTGTATCTGGGTACTTGAGTAACACTAAATTCATGATATATGTAATCCAAGAAAAAATGATATCAATACACATTTATTAACTCTAAAGAGCTTGTACTTGGACTCATGCATGCTAGTTGTAAGTAAGTTTATCCTCTTATCACCCAAAGGAGTTTGGTGGATTTGACAAAGATAAAATATTAATATTTAAAATTTGATGTAAAAGCTTATTAGGAAGTCAATTATCTCACATGAGTAGATTTTTCAAAGATATTTTCCTTATTTGATTAGTTTAATGGTTAAAATTGCACACCTTGTATGTTTCACCTTTGTTTTGGATTCACTTTCACATGGTAAGTCTTTATGTAATGACTAATTTATAAATATTTTTTTTGTATTAAGGGTTGACATATTCCTTGAAACTTGCCTTCACACATCCTCAGGGATTGGTCTTAGTATCCAATGTATCCATTTTGTCTATCTGGTTCAAAATCATGGCATAGCATAAACCCTTCATCTTTTAAAGTTAAATTCAATTTGAGCCTATGTCATCCTCTTATCGCATATTATGTGTCAATTTGAAGTGTGAAAACATTAAATTGTATTATAAGACATTGTATAAAAGGACATACCTTAATCCATTCAACACATCATTTAAATTCTAAGATTATTCATTATAGATCCATACAAAGCATATATAGAGAATTAACATTATATCAACCTATGTACAATAGTGACGTATTAGGAATCTTATTCAATGGCCTACAACCACTTTTAACTTTCTTCAATCTTTTGTTCCAAAGCCATTAAATTAGTCCATATGAGAGTTTGACCAAGGGAGAATTATTTTTCTTAACAAACTCCTCAAAGGTGTTTGTAACACTACCAATCTCTTTATTGCATATCTAGAAATTTAGGGGAAGCTTTGATTATAGGTGTAAAAGTCCAAAATCTTCCAAATTAATTTTGCAAATAGACGATTGACTATAGGAAACCAAGTTCAATTGTGCACCATGATTTCATACCAAATTGATTACATGTCATGGATTCAACCGTCACCAAATTTTAAGAATGATTTAATTTATTTTTTATTGTTCTACTAGCAATGCATCCAAGGACATACAATTTTAATTTATAATTTTAAAAACTTGCGATCAAGACAATATACAACTATTTTTCTATTATCAAAAAATAATTAAATAAGTTTGTCTTTTAATTTTAATATTCTAAATGACATGACATAATATCACAATTCTATATCAAATCAAATCAATTATATTTAGTGTCATATTTCTTAACCTAAATTTTAATGGTTTAATGTATTTTTTATTGTTCTACTAACAATGCATCTACATACATGCAATTTTAATTTTTAATTTTTTTAAACTTGTGTTCAAGACAATAGACAAATATTTCTCTACTATTAAAATTAATTAAATAAGTTTATGTCTTTCAATTTCAGTATTCTAAATGACATGACATAATATATCACAATTCTAAATCAAATAAAATCAATTATATTTACTATCATATATTTTTTAATCTAAATTTTAATAATAGGCATGATTTTTCCACAATCCATGAAGATGATTATAAGTACTTTTAAATTTAACTATTTTAATTTTTTGTACAATATTTCAAACCATTTATACCATCAAGATGAAACAAAAAAAATCCCTATATCATTTTTAATAAATTACAAATTATAACATAAAACACTTACACAATTAAAATTTAAAAACACTCAAATTTTTTATCTTTTAAATTATTATTTATTTCTTAGAATTAACATTCTTGTATTCATATAATTTCAAATATCCCATATATGTTGTGGGGTCCAGTGGACACATTTGTCCCTATATGAGCCCTAGTACACCTTTTATTCGTGTCACTTTATCATTTGATATTGACTTATTTGCTTTCGTCGGTAATCGTTGGTGAAAAGGAAAAGGATAAATTGGAATTCAAAGTAATGATTGTGGAAAAGCAATTTCATACATTTTCCCAAGAATATAAAGCAAAGTAAAAGATATAAAGTAATTAGACATTATAAGGTAAATGACTAATTGTCTAGCTAAGTCTATGGAAAAGCTATTCTAGTTTAGCAAGAATAGAAACCCATCAAAATAAACCCTCCAGATTTGATTGTTTTGACATGCATGTGATGATGTCAGTGTTAGCCTAGATGCTCTGCTTTGCAATACTAAAAAACAAATCTTTAAGCTTCCCACTCATTTATGCTATTACATGAATAGTTCCTTTCTTTACCACTTTACTTGACAACACTATAAAAGAAAACCTTGCTTTTGGTAATATTTAAATGTCAAAAAAAAAGGCATCATTATTCTGTTGAAAGTTGGTAAAGATTGTAAAGTATTCCTCAGATCTAATGATGTTGATAAGCGATTAGTTGCTCCAAAAACAGATTATGATTCTAAATTATATTGAAAGAGGATTGAGAGATAAAGTGGGTTTTAATAGTTATAATCTTATGTAGTATTTTTTCAATTATTTATCTATTATTTGTAAAGTTAAGTATTGGTGGTTATTATGTTTTTACTTTTAAAATGACAAAAAATATTTTGTTTTCAAAAGTTATATGAAGGAAACAATTAATCATATGGTAACACATAAGACAATCGTTAATATATGACTTGATGCATATTTTTGAGTCTAACTTTTTTGGGTGTTTTGGATAACTCAACAAAGATATAGCTAATGTGGTTATGTCGTTGCTGCTCAAAACCCCAAATGATAGCTTTAAGCTCTTGACTTTCTTATAGTCATATTGATTTTTTAAATAAATTTGACTTACTATTTAGGAGCTCGAGGGTTGCAAAGTTAGGGTACATGACTACTAAGTCCTTGCCCCTATTTTAAAAAAAAGTGATTTATTAATTATAAAATATTTTAAGATTACAAATTTTGTAGTAATAGAGATAAAGATTTTAAGTGGTATAGTAAAGATGAGCCCAAGTCTACAAAAGACAAATGAATAGACCAGCTAGAAACTCAACACACCAACAAAACTTCTAAAATTAGAAGAGAACCACCATTGTTTGTTATATTATTCTTTTAGCTTTGAGTGTTGAATCCTAAATCCAAAGTGGATTGATTGCTAGTTGTAATACTCTTGGAACTCTCTTTAGATCTAACTTCAACATTCTTCTCCCTTTCTTTTATTTTTTGACTAATGGTAAGTGAAGCAAGGCCATCATTTTTTTCCTCTCTTATCTATCTTCAAGGACCTATACTAAACATTCCTTTTTAATTATGCCTTTAGGTAATGTCAAGTCTATTTAGACAGCTCATTTTCTATCTTAGAAGCACTTAAATTTTTCATGTGAGGAAGACCTTGGAATAAGAGATAGAAGGGGTTGAAAAAAGATGGATTTTTAATAAAAGTATTTGAATTTTTTGTTTGCCAAACCATTTTCCTACTAATTTTTTTAAAGTATTTATTTTGATCCTCTATCCAATACTTAGATTTAGGCCTTTTAGGATAGTTCCCTTTCAAAATGCCCATGCTCATAACATAAATTACATTTGAGGGATGCACTCACAATCAATCCTTTTAGTGAAAGCTAGATCTTTTATTTTCAGATTAATAGCCTTTATAAGGTCATTAAATAGATCAACTTCCACACAAAGCCAAGCAACATCATATTTGTTTTGGAGGTCGACTTGTAATTTGTGTGTCCTAATAGCATTTCCAAATATCTTTAAGGCTACACTATTCCATAAATACATGGGAAGGAATAGAATTCTTACCCAAATCGATGTCCTTGAGGGTGTTTCTTTTATTGAATAAAAATCAAGTGTCTAATGATTGGAGTACAAGGTGCAGGTGTCTAAAAATAAAAGACTATTGTGAAAGAGCAAGACTTTCTCCTCTTTGACATAGAAGTAATGAAAAAACCGCTTGCGCATATTGAAATGTCAAATCACATTGAATCTTTGGTTGTCATTCTTTGTCCACCTAAATTTTCAACAATTTGTAAAAAGGTCAAGCACTAGTAAACTTGTCCAACAAAGCTTGCCCATGGAGACTAATAATTAAATAAGTACACTCTTTGAGGGGAATATCTACTAAAGGAACATCATCTTAATGATTAACCATTTAAAGTTTTCGTCAACATTCTTGTGTTGGTAGGCAACATAAACTAAAGAAGCATTTGGGTTTGGTGAATGTTTCATCCCAAAACATTTCTAGTAGCAACATCTTTCAAAAAGTGAGGAGATGACTCACAAGACCAACTCAAAGAAACTAAATAGACAAAACTGAGGTCCTTCACACAATAATAAAAATATAACATATAAAAGATAAAAGCAATGTTAAATACACTTACAAAAAACCGCAACCAAACTAAACATCTACCTAACTACAACCCTAAAAGATACATTCCAACTGTAGAAAACTGAAGCATAACAACCAAACTGGACTGTAGAGCAACAACATAAACATTCCAACTATTATGTTTTGATGATATGTTGTTTGTTGTTATATCATATTGTTCTTGTTGGTGGTTGTGTTTGACCATTAAATTTGACCAATTTCTTTGGAGTTTATAACTACATTTCATTCTATGTATATTGCATTATTTCAATAAAAAAAACTACAACCCTAAAATCATAATTACAAAATTATTCATTTCATCAAATAAACTATATAATTTATTATAAATAATTAATAAAAGACAATTTCTCCTACTCTCATAATGTTCGAGCCAGTCTTAACTACAATGTAAATAAAGAGGATCTACCTAGATGCCACCTACCTCATAGTGAACGGTTCAAACTTCAAATAGTTCGTTTGCCTCTTCTTAGATTATTATTAAACTTTAATATTATAAGAAAAAGAAAAGAAAAGTAATTTGAGTTTTAAAAAGAAATAGAGATGAGGAGACTGAAATAGAATTGATTGCTTGTATTTAGTACGACAAGATCTTTGCCAAAATTCGGTTCATTAACCCTTTCCAAACGTCAACGTCAATCCCGGGGAAGGGACTTCGAACTACACCTCAATTATTCACATCATTAACAATACTATTTATCCACATCATTCAATTAAGTTAATTTTTATTTTTTAAATATATTTATAATAATTTTTTTTTGAGATTTTAAAATATGTTATTAATTATATAAAAAAGTTAATTTAATATTAAAATTGTATTATAAATTGAATTTTGTTTTTTATAAGATAAGTAGGGAAAGGGTTTTGATCCAAGAGTTTAATTAAACAAAAGTACAAAACAGAAGCACACAGATCAAAACACGAAATTGCAAGGCATGCAAGTATGTTTTAGACATAACAACAAACAAGAAAAAATAGAAGTGGAGAGACAACAACACTAACAACCAAAAGAAACAACACCAAGAAAAATTGAATTTTGTACTCGATACAATTTAAAATATATTATTAGTTAAATGAATGTTACTTGAATAAAAGTAATGTTGTTTTGATCATAATAAGTATTATAAACCAAATTTTGCTAAATGTAACAACATAATAAAAATTTGAAATTATATCTGATAAATTTGACGATGTAAATAACCATCAATCAATCATTATTGATACGAAAGACTAATTATCTAAAATCTTAATTACTAAATATAATAAATTATCATAAAAAATGACAAATAATAAACTATTTTCTAACTTCAAATCGAAAATAAATAAATAAAAATACCATAAAATTATATCTGATAAATTTGATAATGTAAATATCCATCAATCAATCATTATTGATATGAAAGACTAATTATCTAAAATCTTAATTACTAAATATAATAAATTACTAAAGAAAGATACAAATAATAAACTATTCTCTACCTCCAAAACCAAAATAAATAAATAAAAATGTCACCAACTCATCCTTGATCTTATAGACGAAATGTGAACATCAAATTATTAAAAATTTCTAATCAAACTAAAGTTGTGATGGTATCATGTATTATTATTTCCACCAACATATCTTATTATTCTATTTTGAAAGCATTCCCTTTACTTTCTAGATAAAAAGTAGTGATGTTTCATTAGATAGAGACAAATCATGTTGAATTTCATTGCTTTTTGATTCCTAAAAAAAGTAAAGAGAACTATGTTGGCTTTCCAACTGGATGGAAATAAGTTTTTTTTTATCTATATCTTTTAAAAACATTTTTAATTCTTGTGTAAGTGAGTGCGACTAAGATTGTGTCACATGGTTGAGTCATGTCAAAGCACATTTTAGTACTAAACAAGTATCTTCTATAAGAAAAATGAGCACACTTTAAAATAGACATAGAATAATGGTTAACATGAGATCATGAGTCAATGTGCACTACACCTGTAATGCCTGGATTTATGGGTTTTTCTTTATATTCTAATCAAATTTAGTTTGATTTGTGGGCTTCAATAAAAAGAAATTTTGGTTTCCTCGGTTTTCATTTTAGGTCTCTCATAATTCCAACAGTCTAACAAAACATATTGAAGTGTGTTAGGGGGCTCTGCTTCTCTTATCTAGAACATGTATTGTTGTCAAGCCTTTAACCAACAAGGTAATAAGAAGGGTTATGTGTATAGAATAATTGGGATGAGATTTGGGTAATGGAGAATGCCCATGTAAACAATAACCTTGGGATTGTACTAAAGTTAGTGTAAATAAAGATTTCAAAAGACTAGTTAAATGATTAATTTTAAGTGTAATAAAATAAAGCACTTTTTATATAAAGTATTTAGGATAAATAAAATGTATAAATTATCTTAGATAATAAAGTTGCATTAAAAATGTGTATTAGATTGTATTTAAAAATATAAATAAAATAATAAAAAGTAGAGTGCATTTTAAAGTTAGAGAGAATGAGATTAAAAAGATTGTGGAATAAAATTGTTATTTATTTTTTTAAATTAGATTTATGATGAAGAGACTATGATAATTATGCATTGTGAACTTTGAAATTGTGTGTGATCTTGAGTTAATCTTGCATTCATGACATAATTCATGAATTCTCAGTTTTGAACCAAATGGCATAGGTCTAAAATTTTGGTGCAATTTGACCTTGTGATTCTTAGAACTTTAATTCCTACAAAAAAGTTGTACTTCATGTCTATACCTACAATTGAAAAGTTGGTGGTTTTGAACAATATTATTGGAATGCTATGTTACGGATGAGAAATCAACTTGTTCACTCCTTACTCCTTAGTTAAGCTTCATTGAATGATTTAATGATCTTGATAAAGTTGGAAGACAACAAGTAGCAAATGCAAATGTTGATACAATAATGATGATGTTAAGTGCTTGAGATTTAATGATCTAGGTGTAGGATGCTAAAATCTACAAATGGATTTAAATTAGTTCATGTTGTTAGCACAAGTTAATTTAAATCAGCAAACTCAAACATCTCTATGAAATATAGAATCATGTTAAACAATGCAACTAATAAGAACAATGCAAAAACATGAATCATTCCTATCCCATAGTGGATTGGTGCTCTTTGAATATGTGAAAGAGCCCTTTCCCAATCCTTGATAAGCAAGATCGCCAAGATGATGAGATGATAGACAATGAGATGCTCATGAACTCAAGTTGCCTATAGTGGAGATGCTTTCAAATGTGGATGATGAAGAGCAAGATTGATTCTCAAACGAAGAGAGTAACCTTGCATGAAAAAGTGTTGTCAAATTGTGTTGTTGTGATGAGCAAGATTAATTCTCAAATGTGGAGAGTAACCTTGCATGAAAAAGTGTTGATTGTTTGAAGGAGATAAGCCTTCAACTTATAGTTGAACTTGAAGGGAGGAGAGGCCAAATTGATGAATGTGGGATCATTCATGGGCCAATGACAAGATGCCACTTGTCAAGGTGCGAGAGGGTGAGGAATGTGCAAGTCTTGGCCAATGTGCCAATTTCAAATTTGAAAATTGCCATAAATGCATGTGGTTGAGGGTTTTTGGAGGGAATTGTGTTTGTCCAAAAAGTCAAACATGAAAGTTAATGAGGGTATATTCCTTGGGAATATGCCCTTGTGAGGGAAAATAGGTGCTTTAATAAATCAAATAAAGTGATTTATTGTGCAAGTGGATGAATCTAGAGGATTCATGTAGTTAGGATTAAACTAATCAAGATTTGATTAATCTAATAGGAATTAGGTGATTTGACATTTGATTTTAGATTTTTGTATTTCTTTAAAAATCAAATGAGAGGAAATGAGCATTGATCATTTAATTTAATATTGGTGATTAAATTAATAGACCTTAGGAGATTTATGATTTAATTAAATAAAACTTGATTTATTTAATCAAAAGGTGAACATTGGCGATGATGTCAAATCTGCATGTCTACATTTTGCCCCTCTTTGAAGCAATGTGCTTGTTGCATTGATTCAAAGAATGATGTCACTGACATCGAAATTTAAAAAATTCAAATTTTTCGGATGCCCCAGCGAAAATAAGTACGTTAGTACATTGCCCCCTCGAGAGATCGAGCGAAAAGATTCAATTTGAGGTGGATCTCATGACAAAGAGGTTCAAAATGGTTAGATGATATGATCTATATAATAATGATGATGAAAATGAGATGTTTGGAAGATGCTTAGAATAACAAATTTATATTATCCTAAACAACTTAAATGATTATGAAAATGAGATGTGAGGTGGATGAGATGGATGATGTTGTCCTATAATGATATGACGTGATTATGCAAGATGAGAGGATGAATGCAGCATGGATGCAGGATGGATGCATTTTTAGCGTGAAAGAGGATAGAAGAATGAGAGGGATCAACCCTTAAATTCAAGAAGATGAAGAAGTCCAACAAGTCCTCTAGTCATCGAGACTTTATTGGATATGATGATGATGTATTGCTTCTCCAAGGATGGGAAAAGAGCATACCTTTCTTTATGTTTGATAACACACATAGGTGTGATGCATCAAGGTATAAAGAACCAGGATGGTGTGGCGCCTAGTGTGATGGACTTTGACTTGTTAAACAGATAGGAGTACTCTTGTTCACACTTGAAAAACATAACCTTATTTAGAATGTAGTTCAGATATCTTAAACATCTCGGACGAAAACATAAGAAGGCAAGCCTTCTTATGTGGTCAACAAGACACTCAAAACATCTTCCCTACAAACAAACAAAGTACGCCTGATGAAGTTATTTTACAAGAATATCCAACAAGCATAGCAAATAAAAAGATAATGATCCTTGCCCTATTCCTTTCTCTCTAAACCTGTTATTTTTAGGCATCATTGAGAGGTCCTTGGAATGAGCACAAACTAAGATAAGTCCAAACAAGACCAAGATAAAATAAACAAACAAACTGATGTTCTTTGTACCACTAGCCAAGGCTAAACTACTGTGAGGTACCTGATGCTTATGTCCATTGTGGGAAAGCTTCATCCTAGGACATGTAGTGATCAGGGTTTTGGTGGGACTGAATGGGTGATAAGCTATTGATACTCCGAGTTGACCAACTTGCTGACTTACTGACTTAGATTTTTGAGACTTTGACGATTAGGGAGTTCACTTTGGAACCTACTAAACTTGCTTCTGACTGACTCACTAAAGGGTGAAAGCGATGATTGATTTATTATGAGTGATGACAATCACGGGTGAAAGCGAGATGGAATGGATGCACCATTTTGGGTTTTTCAAATATTTTGAGGCTGTTTTTGGTATTTTGAGATGTTTTACAAATGTTTTTGGTATTTTCAAGATTTTTTCAATGTTTTTTCGTATTTTGTGTCTCGGGGGCCGATCAAGGATGGCCTTGCCTACGTTTAAGCTCAGAGACGACGTAGTTCAGATGACAACTGACTTCACTACTGATGGGATAAATGGGCAAACGGATTGCCATTGCGACAGACGCCTAAAATCCTAAAATATGAAAAAGATGGAAAAACGAATGCCCCTGCGACAGACGCCTAACTAGATGGGCAAACGGATGTCATTGCGATGAATGCCTAAAATCCTAAAAAGATGGACAAACGAATGCCTCTGGGATGGATGCGTAACTAGATGGGTAGACAGATGTCATTGCGACGGATGCCTAAAATCCTAAAAAGATGGACAAACGAATGCCTCTGCGACAGACGCCTAACTATATGGGCAAACAGATGTCATTGTGACGGACGCCTAAAATCCTAAAAAGATGGACAAACGAATGCCTCTGCGATGGACGCCTAACTAGATGGGCAAATGGATGTCATTGCGATGGATGCCTAAAATCCTAAAATGATGGACAAACGAATGCCTCTACGACGGACGCCTAAAATCCTAAAATGATGGACAAACGAATGCCTCTACGACGGACGCCTAAAATCCTAAAATGTGAAAAACATGGGCAAACGAATTACTAATGCGACAGATGCCTAAGGACTGACCCTAACTGTAAAATAGATGGGCAAATAGATTGCCAATGTGACAGATGCCTAAGGACTGACGCTAACTGTAAAATAGATGGGCAAACGGATTTCCAATGCAACGGACGCCTAAGGACTGACCCTAACTGTAAAATAGATGGGCAAATGGATTGCAAATGCGACAGACGCCTAAGGACTGACCCTAACTATCTTGGGGGATGATCAAAGATCAACCTTGCCTACATTCAAGCTTAGAGATGACGTAGTTCGACAAGGTGAAAGATTGGTTTGATGATAAGATGGACAAACATATTGCCCCTTTTATTGCTTAAAGGATTGACCTAAGATGCAGACTAGATGGGCAAACGGATTGCCAATGCGACGGACGCCTAAAGGACTGACCCTATTGTCTCGGGTGATGATCAAAGATCAACCTTGCCTACCTTCAAGCTCAGAGACGACGTAGTTCGATAAGGTGAAAGACTGACAAGATTCAATGATGAAATTTTTGAGGATTTTCTGATATTTTGACATGTTTTTGGATTTTTCATGATTTGGATGTTTTTGAAATTTGGATGAGTTTTTTGAATGTTTTTGGATTTTTCGCATGATTTTGACAATTTGGATATGGATACGTGATGATATCAGTGCTCTTTTTTGAGATTTTGTTGAAAACCAAGCTTAATGTTGATCAATCAGATTGATGGATTGATAGTTTGACTAAGTGTGTTAAGTCAAACAAAAGTGATAATGCACTTGTAAAATCTAGGAAGTTGTGTTATCCTAGAATAAACTCGTATAAAAAGGATAATTTGGCTAGGTGTGTTAAGCCAAACGAGGTGATTATGGATTTGATAATTTGGCTAAGTGTGTTAAGCCAAACACGATGATAATGGACTTGTAAACCCAAGGAAGTTGTGTTATCCTAGACTAAACTCGTGCAAAGAGATGATAGTTTGACTAAGTGTGTTAAGTCAAACAAGGTGATAATTGATTGTATTCGATTGATCAAGATTGATGAAGCTTGTTTTGGAATAAAATTGTTTGATGATTAGATGTGACGCTGACGTGCACATTAGACGTGACTGATATTGATTATTGGATTGATGTTTGACAAAAGATAGAGCATGATAAGGAATGTCTTCTTGTCAAAATATGCCATGGGCTAGTGATTTGGATTTTTGGCTCACAAATGGTTGACCAATTTGATTTCATGTTTTCCAATGTTCGGATCACTTCATAAGTTGGATGATATACATCAAGATTTATTCTCGAAGCAAGATGCAAATATTTGCCCCCAGTGTTTAGCAATGTTTGAATGACCATGGGTAGATTCTTGGACGAATGGATATGGATTATCTTGCAATAAGATAAGGGTGTTCAAAATAGAGGAACACTCATTCGGATAATGCTTCAAGGCTCAGATAGCATTGGGTAGGATGGGATCAATGAAATTGCCCCATGTCAAGACGTTTACCATAAGCAAGTGTAAATTGTGCACCAAAAATTCATCAAGATCAAGATAAGGTAGATATATGGTAATGGGTTGGATAAATGGTTCATGGATGAACGGGTGGTATGGCCAAAATGTTAGTTTTATTATGGATGCGATAAGATGCTTTCTCCTGAAATGGTGCACATAGATGCTCGATTCTACACATGACGCCTGTTTGCAAGGTTTTCATCATGGTACCTGTCCAAAGCGCCACTGAAATGGTTTTCGCTAGAGGACGATTTTTCTCTTTACTGTTTTCAATCCTTTTTTTTTTTTTAAATTTTTTTTGATATTTTTGCTGTCACTAGGATGCCTGTTTGCCAGGTTTTCATCAAGGTAACCATTTTTTTAGGACTTTTTTTGATTTTTTTGTATTTTCTAAGAGATTTTAAGCTGATGTTGAACCACCTGGTATTGTTGATGTTGATGTTTCTGTCATAATATTCCATCGGTATCCTGCTTGAAGAAGTTGTTTTGCCAAGATACGTGCACTTGAAAGCAACTTTTCAGATCCCTGATTTGCTTTGCTGATACCAGAGTTAACTCTGTCTTTGTGCGCACATCGCGATAGAGTGCCTTCTAAATTCTTATGATGAAGGGTCATTGCCAACACATGGTCAATGTGAGAACTGGATATCATGCGTGGAGGTTTGGATGGAGTGTGTTTAGGAATAAAATATGAATTGGTCAATAGTTTGGAACCTTTGACTATCCAAACTTGGGAAGATGAGCAATGATGGGCGGATACGGAAGTGTGTGTGGAATTAGGACCAACAGCTCGATAGACTTTGTACATCATTTGAGTAGCTTGCTTTTGCCTTTGTGGACTTATTTGATGGATACTTCTCTATTTTTGATTTTGCCCCATAGTTTCTTTGACTAATGGAGTTTGATAGGGATAGTATTTCTTTGTAATCTTTGGTATCCATTTGTATTTGATTTGTCGTTTATGCTTCAGTACTTCTTTTTCTTTAATGACGTTCTTCGTGCTTTGATTCGAGTCTTTCTTTTGTTGTTGGTCCCAATTCATGGATGGGGTGATGGGTGGATGGAGATTCATGACATGGCAGGTCATAGTATTGGCATTGATTCCATCGTAAGGATTCTTCGTGCTCCCTATGTTGACGTTTGCTCGAGACGAAGTTGCCCCCAGTTTTGTGGAAGTATTACTGATATGTTGAAATCCCTTGATTACCGGATAACCAAGGCCTTGATGCTTAAGATTTTCAATAATCTGCACTGGTTTCAGGATACCCTATTCATGTAGGCCTAATCCTCTGCCTTGATAATTCATTTGTTGAAACATTTTATTTGCAAAAGGATATGATTTACCTTGGAAAAAAGATGTTAATAATTCTTTGCTCTGTCGTGGACCTTCAAAAGTGTTGGCTTCTTTATTGATGAGATAGCTTGCCTTAAGAAAGGTAAGTGATCCAACTTTATAAGTGATAGGACCCTCTATATGTGGGATGAATGTCTGATTGGTATCTTTAGTTTGATCTTATGAGATATCAGATTTTAGTGCTTCTTCAAGAAATGTTGATGCTTCACTGGCCACACAAAAGTCTTCCTTATGACTCACTTTACAGGATGTTTCTGATTCACGACTTTTGTAGAAGTCTTCTTCATGTTCTTTTTCGGATAGGTGTCCATAGGATGTTTTTGATTCACAACTTCTATAAAAGCCTTCTTCATGAGTTATTTCTACTATGTCTCCAAATTTTTCCACATCTTGGTCTTGTGTACAAGTGTTAGGAGTAGGAGACTCTTGTACCTTGGTAATGATGTCAAGAGTTTGAGACTCATTTTTTGAATGAAGATCATCTACATGTCCGTCCAAAGAAAGCATCTTGTGGGTAGATGGAGGAGTTTGTGTTATACGAATATGATCATCATTTGCGACATCTTGTATAGATAGAAGAGTGCCCATTAGATCATTGTAGTATCTTGGAGATACGAATTCTCGATCTTGAGTGATTTTAAAACTATTTTCAACATGCTTTGGATCAAATTGTTGACATGGGTTGATTTCAAAGGATGGATTTCCTATAGTGGGTTCTTGGGTATCGTCCTTAGGTGTGGGAAGTGGCTTAATATCCACTTGTTCTTTGGATGGATTTGGATCAAGTGTAAAGTCACAGGTTCTTTCACTATTCTCAACTATGAGGCCGAAGGATGTCAATATCTTGTTGGAAGGGCCATTGCTAGACCTTGATGGAAGATTTTGATCATGCTTTGGAATACGTTCTTGAGATATGTCCTCTAACTCATAAGGTGGTGTAGAGACATTTTCTATATGATCATTGGTGGATGGATCGTAGCTTATATCAATAGGATCAAATAACATCAACACTCCTTGAAATAGATCTTTTTAGGAGAGGTCCTGATTATGACTAAAAAATGGCTCTTGATTTATGTTGATTTGATCTTCAAATGAGATGGAAACACCTTCAAGGTGTTCATTGATGGATTGATCTTGATTTTTGATTTCAACAATTGTGGTGGGAATCTGTTGCAAGCTTTGTTGAGTGATTAATGCCTGTGTTTGTTATTGAGCCAACAACGCTTGTTTTTGGTCCTATTGTTGTTGTTGTTGCGCCAACAACGCTTGTTGTTGGTCATATTGCTGTTGTAATTGGTAGTCTTGCAAGGATTGTTGATATGCTTCTTGTTGTGCTTGCAATTGAGCTTGGTATTGTGCTTGCGCTTGAGCTTGCTGAGCTTGGAATTGCGCTCGTGCTTGAGCGTGTGCTTGTTGGATTGCTTGTGCCATCTAAGCGGCATGTGCGGCTTGCATAGCTTGTGCAACTTGTTGGTTTTGGAGTGCCTTTTTGCGGGAAGCTTCTTGAGGGGCTTGCAACATGATAGAGAATAGATTTTTCATGTTGTATTTTGGCGGTGGTGGCGGTGGAATGGGAATGGTGTTGATTTTTGGGATTGCTTGAATGGTTGCAACCTGCTGTTGCAATATCGATGGCAAAATGGGATGATTTGGTATGATGTTTTGATTTGGCATTATACGTTGACTTTGAACATTGTTGTGGGTGACAATCATATTGCCTTGATTTAGGTAACTTTGATTTTGCATGGGGTTACCTTGACTTAGATCAATACCTAGAGTCATCAACATATTGCTTGGATTTTGAACAACATTAGGGGGATTTGCAAGCATATCTATCCCAAAATTCACCAAGTGTGGACTAGAAATGTTCATTTTCAACAAACTTGTATTTTTCATGTATGGATTTGGTGGGATAATGTTGTTCGAAAAACTCATGTATTGAGCGTTTGGTTGATAGATTTGCGGATTTGGACTTGGATTTAAATCTATCATTGGAAAAGGTGTTCCAAACTTTAGATTGGGCATACTCACATTCGTATCATTGAAGTTTGGAGGAGATAATGATGCCATGCATATGTGTGAGTTTCGATAATCAATTGGCATTGCAAGACTTGGATAATTTGGTTGACTTGAATTGCTCATGATGGATGGATCAAGTTTATATTCCATGTCCCTCTTGTGTTGAGATCGAGTTTGAACCATAAAATGAAGATCAATTTTCAAGAATATAAGAGATGAACCTCTAATTCTTTAGATCGGTCTAAACCCTAAGTTCAAAGAAGCGAAGAATTAGGATAATTGAAGGATCAAAGTGATGATGAGGATGAGATAAACGAAAAATGAGTGATATGGATGAATGGAACTCTTAAAGAAACTTTGAAGGAAATGCTAAACTTTTTAGGACTTTGATTGATCGTGATTGGATTGATAGTTTGACTAGATGTGTTAAGTCAAACAAAATGATAAATGCACTTGTAAAACCCTAGGAAGTTGTGTTATCCTAGAGTGGACTTGTACAAGATGGTAGTTTGACTAAGTGCGTCAAGTCAAACGAGGTGATGATTTGATAATTTGGCTAGGTGTGTTAAGCCAAACAAGATGAACTCGTAAACCCTAGGAAGTTGTATTATCCAAGAGAGAACTCGTGTATCGTATGATGGTTTGACTAGTTGTGTTGAGTCAAACAAAGTGATTTGATTTCGCTTAGAATTTTAGCATAACAAATGTTTAGAAAGTTTCCAAGAGCTATTGGTGAGGTGATTTTTGATTG
Source organism: Sequoiadendron giganteum (assembly GCA_007115665.2). Lineage (NCBI taxonomy): Eukaryota > Viridiplantae > Streptophyta > Pinopsida > Cupressales > Cupressaceae > Sequoiadendron > Sequoiadendron giganteum. Next base: position 135,010,701 of record CM021101.1, on the reverse strand, counting down.
ATTTTGATGGTTGAGAGATGGATGAAAGTGATTGAATTCGATCCTAGACTTGACCTAGAATAACACTTCTTCTTACAAGACCTTGATGTTGAAGAACACGCTATACTTCTTATGGGAGGATATCAAACCTTTCAAAAGAGTTTGGGATTCTACTGATAGTAGAATGCATAAAACTCAGGATTGTTTCTTGAAGCTTATTTTGTAAAAGTTGTAAGCCAATCTTTCTCTAAATTCGAAAAGTCTCTCAAGACGCTCCTCACAAGCTTTCAGAATAAGTTTCTTGAACTTTGGGTTTGGGATTTTGATCTTGCGGGAAATCATGTTAGAAAACACATGTGTAATCCAATTTGTCTTTTATCTTGGCTTAGTGAATTCCTTTGACCAAAATCACTTGCTTGATTATGTTTTCAAACTATATGTCTAATGTCCCACTTCCGTTTTCATCCCACAAGGTCCATTATGTGGAAATCAAGGAAGATAGGGCAAAAGTCTCCTATGTTTAACCTTATTGAAAAAAAATAATGATAGAATCCAAACACTTAGAAACCTCTAAGGATATGGTCCCTAGGGCAAGCAAGAGTATTTGAATTCGTCAAGGATATTTGTTTCCTCCAAGGTGTTTGAAATTTGAAGGTCTGTGAATGTTTGTTTTCAAATGTTTTCAAGATTAAATAATGTATCTTTTACTTCCAAACACTTTTTACAACCCTAGGATGATGAGGCAATATATTGTTGGGTTCCCACTTGGACGAATCCAGTAGCGCATATCTTGTGCGAATGGCTAAATGTTTGACCACATTGGCTCCCCTCCACGACAATCACTTATTCGGGTTAGCCAAGCATTAGTACCCATGAATCTCCCATGGCATACTTTCCATTTCCACAACAAGACCGCATGTATAACGTGGGGCGGCTTCAAAGGACATGACCTTTTGCACCAACAAGATAGACAAGGTTTTGGCCTTTTTCTAAACAAAGGGTTCTAATTCGGGCATTCCGTTCATGGGGGAATTATCCAACATCGGCGAGAGTCCATTGCTATCCATCTCGTTGGAATAATCCTCGTGATATTGGCCTTTGTTCCAATATCCACACTTATATCCCAGGCGGAATTCGCTTGGCTTTAGCGTGTTCCCGGTTGGGTCATTCCCTTGGGTGAGTACTTTTTCCCACAAGGTAGGCCCTCTAAGTTAAACAAAAGCAAATAAACTCATCCGTAGTTTGATCAACCTTCATTTGGAAACAAAGGGAGAACACTTGCAACAAGTTTACTCACACTCGCAAAATGTTTTGTTCAATTTTAAGTTCCCAAATTGAAATGTGAAGGCAATATTTTTGACAAGTTAATATCACCAAAATGCTTTTGATTCTCAAGATCGCTGTGGAGTGCGAGAGAAGCACATACGCATTTTAATGATATTAATTTGTGAAAAATATTGCAAAACATGAAAGACACTTGTTCATTTTAAGTCCAAAAAGCAACGATGAGTTCATTTTAAAAGCACCAAAACCAAGTGTGAAGGTTGCCTTGTTCAGTTTTAACCCAAATCAAAATTCTAGTGTGTTTCTAAGGTTCAATTTTAACTAACTTTGAAAAGATCAAGTTAGTGATCAATTTTAAGCCCAAATCGAAAAAGTGACTTGATTCAAAACAGAAAACTAAAGTGTGAATTAAAGCCCTGGATTATAACCACAAGCATTAAAAAATGCTTTTCAAGTCTTCATTTCAACATTTGATTTTCTTCAACTCAAATCTTTTGCAAAGACTATTTCTGATGTTTCATTGTTGTATGCTCTTTGCGTAAACGAAATTGCTCCTCCTTCCTTCGTTTTCCTATTTCATCCAAAAGATAATCATGTGAGGATCATTATATTAAACTCGTTGTGATCATTAATTTCAAACAATAACATGATCTTAATTAAAAAGACAAATGATTTGGATGATCATGACAAAAATATTTATAAGTGAATCATTCTTTATCACTTATTGATATTAAAATTATGCAATAGTTCTCCATTGATTCACATTAGAAGAAATGATGTTGAAATATTGATTTTATGATGCACATTTTAATATATACCTACACACATAAATGGCCTGCTACCCTATGTGATAGAATGGTAAAAATTAATAGTTCCAAATTTTAGTGCATAATGTAATATTGTTTTGGTTTTTGAACCAAGCTTTTAAGGCTGAATACACTCAAATGCATAAGTTAGTAAAACACGTGGAAGCTTATTCAGTTCATGAAGAACAAGTCAATGACCTTAGGGATGGCGTGTAAAATAAATCATACTATGTAAAAAAAAAAAAGTATGCAAAGACAAATGATGCACACATGGGTGAAGCATTACCTTTGAAGATATCAAGGAAGCATACATCTGCATACTCAGTAGAATTTTATACTAGCACGTATAGGTTAGCTTAACATGTATATCTCTAAATGAAAATCAAGTTGAGCTAAACGTATCACATCATTTCAACAAATGTCCATTTTGAGATCTGCAAACTCCACCCAACATGATCAAAATATTTGTCCTTAATTTCTATTTGTGAGTATTAATGGTGAAGATGGTTGAGAACGACTTATTTTCTCAGCAACTTTGAAGCTAAATGAGGTCGACAGATGTATGAAGAGACAAGTAGTAAATGTAAAGTTGAATCCCGCAATCTTCTCCAACGTGATTTTATTTCCAACTACCACACACATCCTCTCTGTCACGTCGAGGCTACAAGAGTATTTTGAACAGCATGTCATTGCATTAACTATGATAGATAATGAATGGCGACTTCACCTGTTTGAGAAAATGTGTTTCCCTTGATAGAAACCAATTGTTTCAGTAATATAAAACTTGTTTCCAGATCCTTATCTTTTCAGGAAGGCTAAAAGATAGTGGTGTATTTAATGACTACCATGGGAAGCATAGACTAGGCACACGAACTACCTGGCAGAGTGGCGAGGCCAAGACAAGAGTAACCGCGCCTTCCTTTCATGCGCAATCCTCTTTGTAGGGCGTTCGGGCCTGCTTGTCTCCTCTGGGCCTTTCGGTCTCTTTCTAACAGCAAGTCTTTGTTACAAGGTGCATAGCCTTGTGTGGCTGCTCCTCACATGTATGGAAATGCCACCTTCGTGGGTTCTCCTATGGAAGCCTCTCGTCCCGCCACTGTATGGGCTATGCGACGCTTAATCTCCAAGTACATGTAGGAACAATGTTAGTATTGCAACGAAAAAGGATTATTTATTAAGAGGTGTTTTGGAGTACCGATTTGGGATTGAGGCGACTACGGTATGGCCCCCCAGACTGACCGTGCCAAGCCACATAAGGCCAAAGTTGACAAGAAGAAGGAGGAAGATAAGATTCTGCCTATTGTCCTGAACATTGCAGAGTAGAGCAACATACACTCGAAAACCAACAGACAAAAGAATAAACTCGAGGGCTTTTACACTTGCTAATTTTATTTGCTACTGTCTGGAAATCGTGGATAGTGGTGTTCATGCCACTCGGTTCCCATGATAGGTGCAGAGGAGCTGGCACCAGGGTGAAAGCGGTGCAGGTGGAGTTGGGCGTGAACCAGTTGGATGCAGGGAGGAGTGGAGAGATAAGGAGGCTGCAGGGATTTGAAGGCACTGTTGGCATTGAGAAAGAATTGAATGATTGTCAAACAAAGCTCCAGTTGAAGGGTGTAAAGGCACATGAGCTGCAAAGCCCGCTGGAAGGAGCCCGTGAATCTAACATCAAATAGAAATTAAGTCAATGTCAGCCAAATGCGAGTCTTTGGAAGCTCTTGAAAAATAACACTCTATCATGCAAGAAGAGCTTAGAGGTAAACAAGAACAAGTTCAAAGTCTATTGAAATCATAGTCTATTCTCCGGGATGAGATCCGTCAGAATGAACAGCCCATCTGGCCTCAAAATTTAAGGCTGTAGATTTTTAATTTTTTTTTGAAGGTGAGTGATTGACATCCTGCAATGGAAAATGGACTAAGAACAATCTACCACGCACCACACCTGTGAAATGGACTTCCCTAGATATATCCAAAGAAACAAAGATCTTTATAACCCCACCTAGAGCACTAATCCATACTATGTCGTTAGAAACAAGGTTTTACACTTTTGTATGAATTAAAACTATATCAGCAAATAAGAATTTTACAATCCTGCATGAAATGGGGGTTAACAAAAACACAGATTTTATATTTCAATGCCCTCTTTCTAGCGCCATTTGTAGGATGCTAAAATTTGCAAATGGATTTAAATTAGTTCATGTTGTTAGCACAAGTTAATTTAAATCACAAAACTCAAACATCTCTATGAAATATAGAATCATGTTAAACAATGCAACTAATAAGAACAATGCAAAAACATGAATCATTCCTATCCCATAGTGGATTGGTGCTCTTTGAATATGTGAAAGAGCCCTTTCCCAATCCTTGATAAGCAAGATCGCCAAGATGATGAGATGATAGACAATGAGATGCTCATGAACTCAAGTTGCCTATAGTGGAGATGCTTTCAAATGTGGATGATGAAGAGCAAGATTGATTCTCAAACGAAGAGAGTAACCTTGCATGAAAAAGTGTTGTCAAATTGTGTTGTTGTGATGAGCAAGATTAATTCTCAAATGTGGAGAGTAACCTTGCATGAAAAAGTGTTGTTTGTTTGAAAGAGATAAGCCTTCAACTGATAGTTGAACTTGAAGGGAGGAGAGGCCAAATTGATGAATGTGGGATCATTCATGGGCCAATGACAAGATGCCACCTGTCAAGGTGTGAGAGGGTGAGGAATGTGCAAGTCTTGGCCAATGTGCCAATTTCAAATTTGAAAATGGCCATAAATGCATGTGGTTGAGGGTTTTTGGGGGGAATTGTCTTTGTCCAAAAAGTCAAACATGAAAGTTAATGAGGGTATATTCCTTGGGAATATGCCCTTGTGAGGGAAAATAGGTGCTTTAATAAATCAAATAAAGTGATTTATTGTGCAAGTGGATGAATCTAGAGGATTCATGTAGTTAGGATTAAACTAATCAGGATTTGATTAATCTAATAGGAATTAGGTGATTTGACATTTGATTTTAGATTTTTGTATTTCTTTAAAAATCAAATGAGAGGAAGTGAGCATTGATCATTTAATTTAATATTGGTGATTAAATTAATAGACCTTAGGATATTTATGATTTAATTAAATAAAACTTTATTTATTTAATCAAGAGGTGAACATTGGCGATGATGTCAAATCTGCATGTCTACACTAGGTCACTAGAACATACCTCAAATCCTGAGTTTTGCATGATAGCCTACATAAATTTGTCACTAAGATCCTTGTCCTAGTTAGCTCTCCTATGTTATAAACCATAAGTCATAACTACATGTCAACACCATTGTATAGTTTGACCTATCCTAGTGGTTGTGAACAGTTGTAACCATTACAATGGGAATATGAGTTGCAATGTCCTAATTGACACCTCATATTTCCCCCATTTATATAATATGTATGTAACCATTCTTTGTAGGTTACACATTCAAGAGAGAATAAAAATGGGTATAACCAAACTCATAGATCATGTACAAAAATAGTATAATTTTATTGATATACTTGTAATTCGGTTGTTTATTATCTTATTCTTGTTTCTATTATTCAATTATTCTTTTCATTTTCTTGAATCCCTATCATAGCTCACACCTTCCACATATCTAACTTAGTTGAATCTCATTGATTGGGTTGTCCACTACGATTTACACACAAGCCTCAAATCATTGGTACCACAACAAAGTTCACTTCATGTCATTTTTTAGTGATATTAGAGTGTTTTCTAAATAATTATCTCTATTTGTATGCTCAAACAAATGAGGTTTGAAAACAAGAAATTGAGGCTTAAAATATGCGACCCTTCATTTTACCTTTCTTTACATTCTCAAATGGGAGACAAAATGTAAGCCACGTCAACACTAGAAATGTTCTAGAAGATGATAGAGGATTTTTTGTAAGGGAAATAGGAAAAATTGAAGAAACATCATGTACTTGAAGGAGAAAGCATGGATCAATTTGTATAACTTATCAAAAAAGTTTAAAACTATACCAATTTACAACAACCATTTGGTAGTGTCACATTATACAGGATACAATTCAATCTAAACACCCTTGTGTTTTAAGGAAAGATAGATGTGGATGACTTAGATAATTGGCTTAACCAAATATGTTCCTACTATGTGGTTAATCAATATTTTAAACAAGAGAAAAATATATTTTCTTTTCTAAGGTTTTATCTAAATGAAGAAATGGTGGAATGACTGATGTGTCCAATTAATGGCTAGTTTTCCTTTACTAATTTATGTTTTTATCATTTCATCTACTAAGTTTCACACATTCCTAAGACTTCATATATCTTTTATATGTCTTTTGTACACTTTAAGGCATACTTAAGTATGTGGAAATAAAAATATGATATGTTGACAAATGTGTGTGTGAATGCATGAATGTTCATGAGGTTTAGTACAATTCTATGATTAAGTTATGATTTTTAATAAAAGTATATGCCTTAGGGATGAACTAACATTTTGTAGCTAGAAGGATTGTAACCCACAACAATAGGATTTCCAGCTCACAGCAAAGGGACTACGAATGGTTGCAAGGGAAGGGTCAAAGACAATAAAGTGTGACATTTCCAAAAGAGAATGAAGGTGATCATTTAAAGATCCACCGTGAGTCACGACAACATATTCTTGACCACCAACTAAGACTACTTGGAGGAGAAGAAGTATGTTCTAAGTGAGACTAACTCATGACTTGACAATCCTTAGGCACACATCTTTTTCATAGCAGTTAACCGTTAGGCACAGAGTTCTATTTCATTTTTTCTTCTTTTGCTTCATAATTATGGTTTTCTTCTTTAAGACTAAGTACTCTCCATATCTTTGAGGGATAGTGGAAAAATACCTTGTGAATCTATTTTTAGTCCTAGAGGAATAATACTCCTCCCAGACCCGATATAGTGGGATTATTGTTGAGGAGAAAATCTAGTTGCTAGTTTCTAGTAATTATTGATTGTTGTTTTCTAGTCAGTTTTTTTTCTATTACCAATTGCAACAATATATATGTATTGTTGAATAAGAAATCTTTAGTAGATTTTTTCCAGATTGTATGTAAGAGTTGAGATTTTTAATGCAATAAAAGGAGTTAGTTCAACATCATGGTTTGTTGATTAAGTAGTGAGTGTTTGATATATTTTGTGGAAGCAACAACTCAAGAAAGGGATACTTGAGGTATTGCTAATCCACTCTATTTATAGTTAGATTAATTGATGCATTGTTAGAATTAGTTAAGTGGTTTCCAGTTATATGCATGTGGAATTCATGAATGTGATTCTGTAATTTGGATTGAATTCTATATATATATAGCTTCATGTTTGTTGTATCCTTTAGATAAATCAATTATAGTTTAGTTTTAGCAGTTAATATTTATATTCTTGAGTGATAGTACCCATAGCATAAGGTAGAAACTTATATTTATTTCCCCTATTTTATGAATTTGTATTTTATTTCCTTTTCTAGCTTTTCCAATTTTTTGTACATGTGTAATTACCTATAGTCCATTGATATAATACATGTTTAGGATCCATGAATGCATATATTGTGCTAGCACTGTCTAAATTGTACGAGTCCCTAGTTGATAGTTAAATAAAGCCTCTTGTGTGAAAAATGAACTATTCAGTTAAGAATTCACCCTTTGAGTTGTGTGTCTACCTAGTAGCACCAAGTTAATCAGGCATTAGAGGGTCCCTATAATGACTATTACACAACACATCAGGATGACTTAGACACATGGAATATTTTCTTGAAGCCATCAAAGAATCCTTCTACCTTGTAGGAAATAATGATGACTAATATATTAATTTATCTCAATTATACCAAGGTTGAGATCAATCCAAAAAATTATGCACAAACATATTTCATACCTTGGTGTACAAACTAGGAATTCGAGATTTAGAGAAAAACCTTGTTTTGAAGTAGCAATCAAGCTTGAGACCCCATATTAATCTAATATGGAATTTTTTAAGATTTTACATTGGAAAAACCTTAAAATTTATTATAAATTTGAAGTAAATACTAAGTTTAAGACAAAGAAAAAATATTCAAAGTCCCCCCAAAAGCCACAAGTTATGCCCTCTAAGAAAATTTCTAAACCAATAAATGACTCTCAACACCATCCACATAGTTTAAGTCGCAATTGCAACATGATCATAATTCCAACACTCATTCCAAAGAAGAATGCCACACTCAAAAGATATGCTTACATAGCTTGAGATAGAAGGTACCAACACTATAACATAAGAAAAAGGTAAAAAATTTAAGGAGACTAATCCTAGTTCTATGGTAGGTACCAAAAACATGTGTACTTCCCTTGTAGACATTTAGGACGTAGAAATATTGTTTCACTTTTAGATATGGATTGATATATAGCTCTAGGGAATACCGTTGTTGATGATAACAACCAAATAAACTATTTTCTCCTAAATTAGTTCAAATTTTGAACTTCATATTTACACCTCACTCATAACCATACTCCATTAGATGGTTTAGGGAGGGTTCTTTGAAATGTGTCATTTAATAGTGTTAACTATCATATAAAATAAAACCTTTTAAAGATGCAATCCTTTTGTGATGTCATGCCAATATAACCTAAGTGATGTTTTACTTGGGAAACCATATCTTTATCATCAACATGTAGTATATGAAGTAAACCCTAAAAATATAGTCATAGAATTTAGTGATAATATATACCTCATATTAAAGGTTGTACCTAAATTCTCTCATTAGTGCCAAGTAGTGTAAAAGGATATTTTGAAAATAAGTTTGTGCTTTAGATGGTAAGATCTAATTTATGTAAGTACATCCTTTCAATAACAAAAAATGTTGCAACTCATCCAATAAAATTAATGGGGACCTTAGAGTCAAACAAGTTGGTAGAGAACAAGGATAAATTTCAACCCCTAAATGAAGTGTCTACCAATTATGTGGTAAGGTGTACTAGCAATTAAATTCCTAGACTATATTCTCCTAATGCTTCTTTGTATCACAAATAATTCTAGAGAATGAGGAGATCAAGTGATAGATCCATGAAATCATGGATAAAATAGATTACAATCCCAAATCATCATCTTTTGGTATCCCAATTATGATTGCAGTTATCAATAAGATCGTTATGGATAACTAATACCATTTTCCAAGGATTAAGGAATTGCTAGACCAACTCCATAATGTATATTTTTTTATTAAGATCAATCTTAAGTTGGTGTAATATTACTATTAAACTCATAGATATTTGGAAGATAACCTTTAAGGTAATAAAAGGTTTGTTTAACTATCCAGTCATGCCCTCTGGCCTAACCAGTTATCCAACTATGTTCATGTAAATGATGAATTACATCCTTAGGCCATTCACCAATTCATTTATTTATTTTTACCTTGACGAATTATTTATCTTCAATAAAATTGGGATGAACAATTCTATCATATTAAGCAAGTGCTTAGCACATTATAAGAATGTAAGATCTATGAAAACATGGATTAGCCAAAACCAAAGAATTTGATAGAACTTTACAGCTTCTTGGGAATTATAAATTTCTTCAGGAGATTTGTTCTTGGTTTTTTGCATGTGACTTGGCTATTGAACCATGTTACCAAAGGGAATTAAAACAAGGTTCATCTAGATAGTTGTTCAATATAAATTATTTAACGAATTGAAATGTAGATTATATTATATACCAATACTGTTAGGAAAAAATGTCTCAAACTTGCCATTACAAAAGTTTACTATTTATATCAAGTTTACATTTGAGCATGGATGGGTCCAAAAATTTCCCCAAAGCTACATAATCACCAAATAAACATGTCAATAAAGCTTCAACCCAAGATCATGTCTAGATTTCAAGATATTAAATTTTCTATTTTTAAAAGTTTCAAAGTCAAGTTTGAGGCGCTTAGAGGGAATTTTGGGCCCAAAAATGGTCATAATTATAAAATTCAATTATATCTTGATAGAGAACTTCATGAGATTTCCAACATTTCAAATGGTTTGTCAATTGACCTCCAAAATCAAAAGTTGTGGCCTCCAAAATTTTGGTCTCCCAAATTGCAAAATGTGAAAATGTGAAAATATATGGGACACATAAATGAGTTGAAAGGGTAGTTACATGTTGGTATGTGTTTTGACACATCATAGAGCATATATGTGATCGGATATATGTTAGGCACCACTTTTTTGGGTGGTTTTAGCTCATGGTTTTGTAAATATTGTTTGACGATTTCATGTATAGTATCTCCTATATATTGGGTGCTTGAGATGGAGGTTGTGTGTGAGATTCTGTTAAATGTTGAGTTGCCTCTAGATATTTTGGTTGGTGATACTCCTTTGAAAGCTTACTCTGCAAGTATATTATAATTTTACTAATTTTTGAATAAAATATTAGATAGATTTTGGAGTGTGGGGTTTTTCTCCCAAATGGGGTTTTCCCCACATAAATAACTGTGTTGTGGTATGAATGGTATTTATGTTTGGTTTCTATAAAACTATTGTAAAGATCTAAAAAATTACATAACCCTCCTCTCAAGATTAGTGTAGGAAGTTGTTCCACTACCTTAACTTCCTTATAAATAATTGTGCTATAAGATGTTCAACAACCATTTGATATAGAGATTGATGTATCATTGTATAAAATTGGAGTAGTCCTCACTCAAGATGGTCATATAATTGCATACCATAATGATACATTCACTAGATTGTAAGAAACTACCAAACATATGATTGTGATCTTTCTACCATTGTTCAATCATGTAACCATTTGATGTATTATATCTTAGCCAAGGAGACTATGATCCAAATAGATCATAAACTATTTTAGATCTTGCAAACTCAACACAACTTGCAACAAGATTGACATTGGAAATTATCTTTCTATCTTCAATAATTTCACCTAAATATCAAGCCTATGAAGGGAAATACTAATCCATTTTCAAAAAAATTGAGTCATGTGCCCTTTCAAAATCTCCTTCATGTTCTTGACAGGGATAAATTTAAGAAACCCCATTTGGGAAAAGGTGTAAAAACCTTGCAAATCTTGTATACTTCTTGAAAAAAGCATTAATTTTATTAGCAATTTTTTTCTTTTTTTTGGAAAAAAATATAATTCATTTGACAAATCTTTTGTAATAACGAGAAGTTTGTAGAAAATATTGGTTAATTATACTTACTAGTAAAATATTTTTCAGTGGCGAATTAAACCTTTTTTCAAACCAATAAAATATTTTTATTGGTGAATTAAACCTGTTTTCAAACCGATGAAATATTTTCATTGGCGAATTAAACCTATATTAAAACCAGTAAAATATTTTCATTGGCAAATTAAACTTGTTTTCAAACCAATAAAATATTTCTGTTGACAAATTAAACATATAAAACAATTAAAAAAAATTGTTGACGAATTAAACTTGTATTCAAACGAATTGTAGACACCTAAATTTGACCACTTATTTTAAGTCAAATTTATCCCTTTCGTCTAAATATCCTTCTACCTACATTAATCAAATAGTATTTCCATTATTTGATTAATATTCTTAAAGTCATCTAAATCTCTAAGGTATTTAGTTAAATAATTAAATATCTTACCCCTTTATCCCTTTCTTCCAAAGAATTAAATAGATAACCCACTTATTTAATTCTTTTTATGTCCCATCCATCCTAATCCACACTTATTCCTAATTCATCTCTTAATCCTAACATTAGGGATGTGACACATTCCTAATCCATGATTAGGAGGTGTCATATCCTCCAACTTTTGCAAGTTGCCCCCTAATCATCATTAGCCACCTAACCTTCACCTAATCATTGATTAACTAGTCTAATCAACCCTTTAGTCAACTCTCCCCATCCCCCAAGGAATTTTTAATTCCTTCTTGTCTTGTCAAAGTCCTAATTCCTCTCCCATCTCCCAAGGAATGTTAAATTCCTTTATCTTCCCCAGGCATATTAAGAATGAATTTTTAGTTTTTTTAGTCAACCCTTTGATCTTCACTCTTGATCTTCTCTCAAGAATGAATCTAGACCATTCATTCCTCTCCCCCTTGCTAAATGACTAACACTTAGTCATTTTGAAACCCTAACTCTCATTGAAGCAACCATCATCACATTCATTCACATTCATCCAAGAACCCTAAGCATTCTATCACAATCTCTCACAACCCATCTCAATCTTCAATCAACACAACCATCCTTGCATCCAAATCAAGCATTTACAAGTCGTTATGCTGTCGAAATCGATCTAGGAGCACACATAATCAAATGATCAACAAGGCCAAACAAAAGATCAACTTGGGCAAGGTAATATCGTTCCTTTCTTGCATTTGTTCAATTTTAACTTAGGCCTAATTTGAGGTGTTGTTTGTGTTTTCCTTGTTTTCATTTCTTTTGGTTTTGCACTTTAGGCTTGGTTAAAACACTTGCACACATTTATGGCATGCCCGGTGGGACCCACATCATGGGTCGTTTCTTTCATGTCCTCTATTGTATGCCTTTTTGCAAGTTCAAATTTCAGTTATAGAGGCAAAATTGCAATTAGAGGTGAACTTGATCTCATATAGGGGCAAACCTGCTTGCAGGGAGGAACCTACCTCTCTATAGGGGCAGACCTAGCTACTCATAGGGGCATTTCTACTCAAAGGGGTGAATCTACCTACTCTACAGGGGTGAATCTGCTAAAAGAGGCGAATCTACCAGCTCTGCAGAAGCGAATCTGCTAAAAGGGGCGAATCTGCCTATTTTGCAGAGGTCAATCTACTAAAAAGGGAAAATCTACCTGTTCTGAAAGGGTGAATATGCTTGGATAGGCATTTCTGCACCCTAGAACAGGTGAATTTTCATTTGCAAATAAAGGGGCGAACTTGCCTCACATAGAGGTGAATCTGAAACCCTAATCTTCCATTTTTTGTGTCATTTTGCTTTCGTTTTCAGATACTAATCCACTAACTTAGTTGTTTGTGAGTGTCCTTGCTTCCATCTAACAATTTGTGTAGTTTTTCTCATTCATCCAAGATCAGAGGTCCAAAACTACTAATGCATCTTCTGCAGAACAATCGATTCAACACCTTTAGGTAATTTGTCTATTGTTTTTCGCACTAGCTAGGCACACATAGTTTAATTAAATGGTCAATATACAACTATTTTTTGTGCTTTTGAGTGGGTTATTGATGTAGCCACTCCCCTTGTGCCTTTTGGCAATCCTAGGTGAGGAGAAATCATAGCTCGCTCTTGTCTAGTTGAGTCCACCTAGAAGATCCTAGTGCATCAAAGCTCTCTCCTTGTGCTTTGTGCGAGCTTGGGGACCAATCAAGACGTCTAGTGTCTTATTCCTTTAACGGGACCTACTTAGGATTTCATCACCTAGGGGACGATTCCAACCACACGTTACCAATAGAGTATATAAAAGGGGGAGAGCAAAATTTGTACCTCAATCTAGTGACGTCGTGTCTAGCAGAGCGTCGAACCTAGGGTGATACCTAGATAAGACATGAAGAGTTGGCCTGAGTTTCCAGTACCTCGTTGGGGCTCCTGACTCACGCTTATAGATAGATTGGTGTTCATGGTTGTGCCCCATGTACCGTGCGTATATTGGGGACTCACAAGATAGCCTTGTTCAACCTAGGTAGACATCCTTATCATTAGTCTTAGGATCATGTTACTTGTTTTTCTTTTCAGTCGAGTTAGTCCAACCTTCTGTTTGCTATTTTTCATGCTTGGCATCTTTTGACACAGTCCCCCCTTCACTTCTCACAGGCGTGATTCTGCATGCTTTGTTTAGGAAAATCTGCTAAAATAGGCAATTTTGCATGCTCTATTTGGCGAATATGCTAAAACATGCGATTCTGTATGATTTGTTTACGCGAATATGCTAAAACAGGCAATTTTGCATGGTTTGTTTAGGCGAATCTACTAAAACAAGTGATTTTGTATTGTTTGTTTGGGTGAATCTGCTAAAATAGGTGATTCTACATGCTTTATTTGCGCGAATGTGCTAAAACAAGTGATTTTGCATGCTTTGTTTGGGCGAATATGCTAAAATAGGGTATTTTACAGGCTTTGTTTGGGTGAATCTGCTAAAACATGCGATTCTACATGCTCTATTTGGGTGAATCTGCTAAAACAGGCGATTCTGCATGCTTTGTTTGGGAAAATCTACTAAAACAAGCGATTTTGCATGCTCTGATTGGGCGAATATGCCTTTAGGGGCGAATCCACTTCTACAGATGACCAAATCTGCTTCTTCGAACGAATTCGCTTCCCATAGAAAATCTAGAGGGTCAATTCCTTCATGCCACAATTATCCTACATCTTTCTCAGTCCAAAACCATAATCTAATCATTTATCCTCTTCTTATTCATCCCCAAACCATACAATATTAAAAAATAATAGGAATTTATTTACCCCAACTTGTTGGGGTCATAACTTTCTACTCGTTGCTCAGAATTTAGAACCGTTTACACTGTTGGAAAGATCACCAAGAGTACTAATTCAATCCCTAAAATAGGTGCCTTTGATGGCATAATTTTAAGGACTGACACAATTTTCAACCCTAAATTATGCTCCGAAGACCTCCAAAAATGCGATTTACTACGATATAGAAAAAATAAAAATAAATTGAAAATTTTCAATTTCATTTTTTCTCAATCCTATCACCCCTAGACTATTACAGACCATAATTTGAGCTTTAATCCCATCATCCTAATATGAGCTTTTATCCAATCTGAATCTGAGGTTCGATCCAATCCCAATTCGAGCTTAACCAGAATCCCAATTTGAGATTTTGTCCACCTATATCTTCTTCCAATCCATCCTATTCATCTTTTCATCATTTGTTTTGTCCTTCTAATCATCTATTATTCATCTTTCTCATCCATATCCATTCCATCTAACATCATGAATCCTTATCTTCCTTTCACACAACCGACAATAGTAGTCAAGGGGAATCCCAACTATGTTGACAATGATAATGAAAGTCTTGTTGATCAAGATGAGTATAATATAGATCCCCTTGATGATTTCATTTCTATAAATTTTCTTCCGATCCCCTCTCCAAGTCCATCCATTCCTCTGAACTATCTCCCCATGCCTTCGTCCACATCTAATAATAGTCCTTATGCTACCCTTGAGAAGGGATATCCAACACTCTCACCATCCACATACCCATCATGTCCTCCCTCTACATCTCCCTCCTATCCCACATCCACATCCTCCTATCTTAATCCACCATCCTCATACTCCTACCTTTATCATAAACTATCCCAATATTCCTCTCATCCTAATCCACTATCTCAATCTTCTTATATTAATCCATCACTCACGTCCTCTTATCCTAATCCATCATCCCAATCTTCCCATCCTAATCCTCCATCTATGTCGTCCTATGCTAATCCACCACCCACATCCTCTTATCTTAATCTCACATCCACATCTTCCTATCCTAATCCTCCATCTATGTCCTCTTATGCTAATCCACCATCCACATCCTCTTATCTTAATCCCACATCCACATCTTCCCATCCTAATCCAATGTCCACATCCTCCTACATAAATCCACCATCCATGTCATCTTATCCTAATCCACCATCCCAATATTCCTACTATAATTAACCATCCCAATATCCCCAACCTAATCCAGAATCCACATCCTCCTACATCACTCCCCCTTTCAATGCATTATATTTCAATCCTGCACCTACTCCTAGTCCTCCATCCAATCCCATCCACTCATCTAATCCTAATCCACCAATCCCTAATCCTCCATCCATTCACATCCCCTCATCTAATCCTAATCCACCAATCCCTAATCCTAGTCCTCCATCCATCCCTAATCCTCCATCCATTCCCATCACCCCACTTGAACCTACAATGCCTAAAGATCTCCTTCCAAATTTCGTCCAAGGACTTACGACAAAAGAGACATCCCCAAGTCAACATCTTGATATTGTGGAACCATGCCCTACCCCTCCATCATGCATGGTCACTAGTGATGAGGCCCTCCTCCATCCTACACCTATCACTCCTAGCACCACTGAAACTATTGATCCCGTCAAACCCACTAAATCCATCAAATCACCATCTTCTACTCTGGGAACCACTGAAACCCGTGAAGACACCCAAATCCAATCTGCTCCCTCTAGCCCTTGTCTCATTGAAATCCAATCCCATGACCTTCATGAATCCTTTGTCCTTTCATCTCCCCCATTTGAGGAGTCCCTCGAGCACTCCTCCATCATTGTGCCCCCACACTGGACGAGTCATGCCAAGAGCTTGATCCAAAGCCTACCAACATCTCCCCTCCTCCAAATCAAGATCTTTCCATCCTATCTACTCCATCCCAAGATCGTAGTATCCCATCCATTCCATGTCAAGATCCCTATCCTCCATCAAGTCATGATCTTACCACCCCATCTCAAGATCACACTAGCTCATCCACTCCATCCCATGATCCCCTTGTCATCTCTAGATCTAATCACTCCCTCCCATGAGCCCTTATCACCTACTGTCACTAATCCAGATCCTATCATATCATCTAATGCCTCTCCTGATCCCTTATCGCTCACTCCTCTAGACCAAGATGCTACCATCCCACCATATCCATCTCATGGTTCTTCATCGCCACCTAGCCTTACTATCCCAACACCACTCCTATATCACCTTGGTAACATTACACTCATCCATGGTGGTCTCCTTGTGGAAGAAGAAAAAAGCATGTGCGCCACTCACCCTCCTCTACCCAATAATGGACTTGCATCATGCATCCAAAAGAATAAACATCCTACTATACATCACATGCTCAAGAACATGAACTATCAAGGAAAAATTTCAAGCCTTCATGAGCAAGGTACTTTAGAGCCCATTCAGGTTAAAGAACATACAGGCACACACGACCTTGGATATGTCTCTCAAGACTTGCACTCCAAATATGTTGGTACAACCTCCGTGCATCCTAAGTGAGCCTCTTCTAAAGGAACAAGATGCACTTCTCACCAATCCATCAAATCATTTGTCGCTATTCCCCCTCCTCCATCATATTACCTCAAAACAACCATCCATCTTCCTCTTTCATCCTTTAAGTCCATTTTGGGTCCTTATGTCCCTCCATCCACCATCGCTCATCCTCCATCTAATACATCTATTTTGGGTCCTTACGTACCTACATCCCCCATAATACATCCTCCATATACAACATCCATTTTGGGCCCTTATATCCCAAAATCACCCCCTCCATCTTATCCTCTTCATCCACTCATCCATCCATCACCTACCCCTCACACACCTCATAAAAATCCTAAATCCGTAACCCCTAATCAAGATCAACAAAGGCACCCCTCCATGCATCCTTCATCCACACATCATTGTCAAAATCCTACCTCTATCATGCCATCCACATCTTCTCCACATAATCCATCACCTCATATCCACCCCATTGCTATTAAAAGCACTTTGGATGCCAAAGAAAACATGCATAAATCCAAACATCCACATGAATCTAAAGCTCCTCATATCCCCTAAAAAATACATGTTGACAAAAAGAAAAATCAAATCCAAAATCCAAATCCATCCAAATGGCCACAAAGGCCCACTAAAGCAAAAATCAAAACCATGTGGATCTCAAAGAAAAAAGATATAATGCCTTCAAATGCAAAATCCATAACGACATCCAAAGTTGCTAAACCACCAAAAAATCATTCACATCCTCCATCTCCTAAATCTGTTTTGGGTCCTCATGTCCCAAAATTCACTATCCCAACTCCTCCATTATCTCCGCACTATCCATCCATTCATCCTCCTATCCTTTCACATCCCCCACCATATGTGCCAATGTTGGTCCTAAACACATTCCCCCATCACATATCCACTCCATCATTTCATCTATACACTTTGCAACATCTTATCCACTATCCCTCATACTCCCCCATCAAATCCCTTTAGTCCATTCTCTTCCATAATCCATCCATTTTAATAAGGTTGTACCGACATCCAATAGTCACTTTACACATGGGCTCTTATTACCTCATATGGAACTTGGTGCTTGAGTCCTTCATCCATCTCCCTATCAACTATCTTCTAAATCCACCTATCCACATCCCTATATTTATCCATGTCCATCCGTATTTTTGTCCAAAAATACAAAAAAAAAAAGTAAAAAATTTGCCCAAAAAAAATTAAAAAAGTTAAAAAAATAGTAAAGAGAAATAATTCATCCAATGGTGAAAACTTGGAAAACAAGCGCCTTGGATAAGTACCATGATGAAAACCTAGTAAACAGGCGTCATGTGTAAGTCCCCCATCCAGTTTACTTCCAGAATTGGGGGAAACTTCCATCTATGCATCCACTTCCTCCATCTCCTACATCCACCTATCTTCCATAATTGGGGGCAACTTCCATCTATGCATCCCCTTCCTCTGTCCCTTACATCTCTCTATCCTCCACATCCTACCCATCCTATCCTATTTGTATATAGTCCCTCCATCTTCCTGGCGATCTTGATCAGGGCAAGGGCACATATATATGCTTTGGACACCTCTTGGAATACATTCCCCTCATCCATACACCACCATATCCCTTATCCTTCTCCACCCCCCTTCATTATCCATGCATCCTATCCACATCTATCTATCTTTTTTTGTCCACCCATCCTGCTATTTAACATCCCTCTTGCCTCATCCCGCATGACTTATCTAGAGTGGGACATCTTATTTTGTGCAACATAGTCCTTGGCAACATCATCCACCCATCCATCCAAGAAATCCATTATGTCTCCTCATCCTTATCTTCCTATCCATTAGTCATATAATCCCTTCCATCTTTTGAAACCTTATCTTCCTATCCACCCATCCACTCATCATTTTTCATCTTTTCATCCTTATCTCCCCATCCATTTATCTATCCAATAATCCATTCCATCTTTCCAAACACTTATCCCTCTATCCATCTATCCTAGCATCTTTCTATCTCCCCATCTTTATCAATCCATCCATTTATCTCTATTTTCCTCCTATCTCATAATCCCATGTCATTGGTATCTAGCTATAGGCTACCCCCATGCAATCTAATGCCATTCATCTCACTATTATCACTCCTACCTATTTCCCACATTTTTATCACCTCCCATCGCTCTTCCTCATTCATCTATCCATCATACCATCGTCTCCATTTATCTTTTGATGATTTGGATAACTATCCCAGCCCTGAGCATCACATTAACCTATATCTTTGGAATATCGACCATTCCATCCACATGGTCTATCCTGGCTCATCATATCGGATCCATCATTTTATCCATTTATCATGGTCATCTCGTGATCCCTTGTCCCTTGTCTGTCTTTGGCCTTGTGTCAAACTCGTGGCCCCTACACGTTCACGTAGGAAAGGTCGATCATTTGATCTGCCCCTAGGGCATTTGTCCATCCATCTTTGTCGTCCATCATGGTCTTCGTCGTCCTCTTTCTACTTTTATTGATGGTATTTTGTCGAACTACATTGCCCCTGCACTTTCACATGGGCAAGGTTGATCATTTGATCTACCTTTGAGGCTGCCTTTTTGTCTATCATGTCATCTTCCATAGTCTATGTTTGGACTTTTGTCGAACTATGTTGCCCCTATGCTTTCATGTAGGCAAGGTCGATCCTTTGATCTGAACCTAGGGAATTTTTCTATCCATCTTCGTCCTTCGTCCTGGTCTCCATCATCTTCTTTTCGCTTTTATCCATGGTCTTTTGTCAAACTATGAGGGCTCTGTGCTTTCACGTAGGCAAGGATGATCATTGATCAACCCCCAAGCCCCTAGGTCTTTAGGGTCTTGTGTCATCATTTTTCTATCTAATCATTTGGTCATTTATTTGTCTTGTCATGTTGTCAAGTACGTCCCTATCCTAGCTGGTATTCACAAACAAAGGTCACTTGTATCATGAGGTTTGATTGGTTTCAAATATCTTGCATCATGTTTATCCTTTAGCTTAGCCTCCATCTTTGGTCTCAACAAGATGCATCCTTCCTAACAGACCTCATCAATCCCATCCATCCTTTTGATCCTATGGCAAAGGAATTTTGAAATTTGATTGTGATCTTTTGATGTTTTTGACATTTTATTTATCATTTGAGCTTCCTATTATACCTCGTCAGGGTCACCATGATCCATCATATCATGGTGTGCTTTGATTGGTCAACGTAGGGGTATATCTTGATTTTTTGTCTACTTTTGTCTTATTGGTTGTCCCACGTAGTACCCACCAAGATCCCTATGGTCTTGTGTTGCATTGGGCCATCCTTTGTGCTTGTGGTTATCTCAATGTCTGGCCCGACCAATGTCCTTGCAAATTTGGGGTGTTGGGATAACCTTCTTGTCTACTGTGTTTGTTTCATACGTTAGACACCTATTTGCCATGGTTCCTCATACCCCGACATCTTGTGTCTTGTGCTATATCAAATTAAGTACCCGTTACATGGCAGCATAACACATCACAATTAACTTGCTTGATTTGGTTACTATCTATTCCTCGTTCATCACTCTCCCTCATCTATCCATCCTATATGCTTTCATCATCTCTTCAATCTGCTTAGTATGATAGAGATTTTTTATTCTAAGCATCTTTTCATCCATCTTCCTCATCTTATCATCATCTCTTCAATCTTCTTAGGATAATCTTCATTCATTTTAACAATCCCACATCTCAATCCAATATTAATCCATTTAATCTAGAAAAAATCATCTAATCATATCCTTGGTCTTGTTCTCAGCCTTGCTACAAGCCTTGACCCAATCATCATCATCCTCATCATCATCGAGATGTATCCTTCCCTATCTTTTTGTGTTGTTTTGGGATGTATCCTTCCCTCGTCAACAACACTATCATCATCACCATTAGGATGTATCCTTCCCTATCCTCTTGTGTTGTTTTGGGATGTATCCTTCCCTCATCAGCAACACTATCATCAATCATCATCAACGGGATGTATCCTTCCCTATCCTTGTGTTGTTTTGGGATATATTGTCCCCTCATCAACAACACTCAATCCATTATCCATCCATCCTGGCTTGTAGCTGAACTGGGGCAACATCATATTTGTCCTTGAATCTACTTATGCTTGCTTGTATCTCCTCATCTTACCATCCTCTATTCTATCCATCATCTCCTATCATCCTCCCCATCTACCCTTTCATCATCTCATCCATTTCGAAAGCATACTCGTGTTCTCTTGAACCCGCATGTCCTCTCAAGGGGGAATCCCAATACCTAACCTTCATCTTCGCTCCCATCATCTTTCCTCCTAGTCACTCCTTTGGATAACTCTGTTGTGGTATGGATGATATTTATGTTTGGTTTCTATAACACTATTGTAAAGATCAAAAAAATTACATAATATTCCTCTCAAGATTAGTGTAGGAAGTTGTTCCACTACCTTAACTTCCTTATAAATAATTGTGCTACAAGATATTCAACAACCATTTAATATATAGATTGATGTATCACTGTATAAAATTGGAGTAGTCCTCACTCAAGATGGTCATATTATTGCATACCATAATGATACATTCACTAGATTGTAAGAAACTACCAAACATATGATTGTGAGCTCTCTACCATTGTTCAATCATGTAACCATTTGATGTATTATATCTTAGCCAAGGAGACTATGATCCAAATAGATCACAAACTATTTTAGATCTTGCAAACTCAACACAACCTGCAACAAGATTGAAATTGGAAATTATCTTTCTATATTCAATAGTTTCACCTAAATATCAAGCCTATGAAGGGAAATACTAATCCATTTTCAAAACAATTGAGTCATGTGCCCTTTTAAAATCTCCTTCATGTTCTTGACAAGGATAAATTTAAGAAACCCCATTTGGGAAAATGTGTAAAAACCTGGCAAATCTTGTATAATTCTTGAAAAAAACATTAATTTTATTAGCAATTTTTTTCTTTTTTTGGGATAAAAATATAACTCATTTGACAAATCTTTTGTAATAACGAGAAGTTTGTAGAAAATATTGGTGAATTATACTTACTAGTAAAACATTTTCAGTGGCGAATTAAACCTTTTTTCAAACCAATAAAATATTTTTATTGGTGAATTAAACCTATTTTCAAACCAATGAAATATTTTCATTGGCGAATTAAACCTATATTAAAACCAGTAAAATATTTTCGTTGGCGAATTAAACTTGTTTTCAAACCAATAAAATATTTTTGTTGGCAAATTAAACATATAAACCAATAAAATAATTTTGTTGATGAATTACACTTGTATTCAAACCAATTGTAGACACCTAAATTTGACCACTTATATTTTGTCAAATTTATCCCTTTTGTCTAAATATCCTTCTACCTACATTAATTAAATAATATTGCCATTATTTGATTAATATCCTTAAAGTCCTCTAAATCTCTAAGGTATTTAGTTAAATAATTAAATATCTTACCCTTTTATCCCTTTCTTCCAAAGAATTAAATAAATAACCCACTTATTTAATTCTTTTTATGTCCCAATTCTAATCCACACTTAATCCTAATTCATCTCTCAATCCTATCATTAGGGATGTGACACATTCCCAATCTATTATTAAGAGGTGTCACATCCTCCAACTTTTGCATGTTGGCCCCTAATCCTCATTAGCCACCTAACCTTCACCTAATCATTGATTAACTAGTCTAATCAACCCTTTAGTCAACTCTCCCCATCCCCTAGGAATTTTTAATTCCTTCTTGTCTTGTCAAAGTCCTTTTGAAGAATTTTTAATTCCTCTCCCATCTCCTAAGGAATATTAAATTCCTTTATCTTCCCGAGACATATTAAAAAGTAATTTTTAATTTCTTTAGTGAACCCTTTGATCTCCACCCTTGATCTTCTCTCAAGAATGAATCTAGACCATTCATTCCTCTCCCCTTTGCTAAATGACTAACACTGAGTCATTTTGAAACCCTAACTCTCATTGAAGCAAACATCATTACATTCATCCAAGAACCCTAAGCATTCTATCACAATCTCTCACAACCCATCTCAATCTTCAATCAACACAACCATCCTTGCATCCAAATCAAGCGTTTACAAGCCGTTATGTTGCCAAAATTGATCTAGGAGTACACATAATCAAACGATCAACAGGGAAAAACAAAAGATCAACTTGGGCAAGGTAAAATCGTTCCTTTCTTGCGTTTGTTAAATTTTAACTTAGGCCTAATCCGAGGTATTGTTTGTGTTTTCCTTGTGTGCATTTATTTTGGTTTTGCAATTTAGGCTTGGTTAAAACACCTGCACACACCAATAAAACTATTTTTTGGCAAATTAAACTTGTATTCAAACCAATGAAATAATTTTGTGGTGAATTAAACTGGCATGGGAATAAAAATAATAGTGTGGGTGGTGGAAATATCAAATGCTATATATTGTTCTATTTCGAGATGAATTTTCCACATGCCCAAATTCCTACATAAAGTCTTTGAAATGGAGACAAGTGTCAACATATTTATAAGTTCTAATAAGAAGCTAGTGACTTGTTAGTGGATATTGATAATGATTAAGGTGTATCAATACATTTAATTATCTATGTTTTTAATGCTTCAAATTACTCTTCTTGAAGCCAAATGTCAGTGCAATTAACATTTGTAATGGATTTTGCATGTCCTACTACCAAGTATTGTTGTTTTCATTCTTTATTTTTTCAGCTATATATTTCATCGTTAGGCCTTATTTTTCCCTACTTATGTTCTTTTTGCTTGCTTCTGTTCTTTTTTCTTTCTTTTGTTCTTTTGGCTTGAAATGTTGTCCTAGCTCAAAGTGTTTATCCCTTTTCATCAATGGGAAGTGAGAAACAATTTACCTTTCTTAGGGGAGAATTTGTGTCATGTTTTCTTATATCAATGCGATCAAGTAGAGTTGGTTGTTAAAATAGTGGTTGGGAGAGACTACCTTCATAATAATCCTTTGAATCTCCCATCTAAGTTCACTTCTTTATTTTTTTCAAATCTAATGGATGTTCTTTGGTGTACAAAAAAGGTCAATTTCCTCATTGGGAGCTATCTCTAGCCTTCTATCTTCTCATTTTCTACTCTATCTAAAGCTTTGGAGAACTAAAATTTAGCTTTGGTTTATCCATGGTGGGTGGATTTCTTGACAGGGACAAGCTACTAGATGGTGACACTAATGTCTCAATTCTATATGCGATGGCCAATGGACTTGTTGGTGACAACCCTTCTCATTTTAATAGATCTTTAAATGATTTATGTTCTATTGTGGGTGAATCATTATATGTTGAGGCATCTAGTATTCTTATTTTATTTTATTTTCTCTTAAAGCATGTTGAAGAGGACCCACATGCATGTCCTCTCTTTCCACCACCTTCTAATCTTGCAACCTCAAGTGAGAGTTGTACAAATTAGTCTTTTTTGTAATCTTGGGCTTCTATGATGTAATATTTTGCTTCAATTTTAATATAAATTTTATTGTGGCATTGACAGTGGCTATTTTTATGGTGGTATCAAGTGGTTTGACTTTGGGTTGTTGTATTAAATTATTAATCATCTGTAAAATAATTTTGTCATGGTGTGGAGGTCATGGTCAATGTTTTTGTGTGTGTGCCTAGTTATGCCCTAATTGTATCTAGTTTTTATAAACAAGATTATTTTTTGGGATTGTTATACTACATGCAACCTTGGGTTGCTCTTATGAATCAAAAAATATATACTCAAAAAATTCAAGTTAATGTGAAAAATACTTCACTATTCAATGAATGTTCGATGAACAACTACAATTGCATTCCAAAATGAAATGTCTGGAGCACTAGACATGCAAAATCAACCTTCAAAATCAACCTAGAGCCGTTTGATTTAAAAAGATCTTGATGTTTGACCTTTTATTCATATGCGTTATTAAAACACTTGTCATTTTTTGTATTCGAGGTCTAGATTTATTAAATTTGTGTTACTAAAAGAAAAATATTTTATTGTTAAATTTACATGATTAAAATAAAAATATTTCACCGTTCGATGAAAGCTCGATGGATGACTATTGTTGCATTCTAGAATGAAATGTCCAGAATGTTAGACTTGTGAACTCAAACCTTTGGAATCACCTTAGAGCTATTAGATTTAAAAAGATCAATGGTGATAACAGTTATAATGTATTACGGTGATTCCCTAGCAGGTCACTTCATATGTAAACTTTATTTTTTGATATATATTTCATGATTTGAGTCCATGTGTACATTCATGATGCTCTTAATTTAATGTGTCAGTGAGATATTTAAAAATAAGAAATAACATCCTCTTATGATCTGAAGCAAGTGAAATGTATTGAGTTGATAACTTGATACTGAAAACTACACGACGTACTCTACATGAAGCCAATTATCAATCATAATAATATTTGCAATATATTTCATATCATTTGAATGCTTGAGTTACTCTCAAGTATAGTCTGCATTTAACTAGATGTCTATCAAAATAACATTCTTAGTGGCTCTCACATATGACACGAGTAAATTAGGTTAGTGCAAAAAAAAGTAATTATTGTTTATACCTCACATGACTCACAAGTAAATGCAATAAATAGGGGTGGTGAGTTCAACTGAAATCATTCTTAAGTGCATAAAATAGTTTTAATCTTGAGTCTAGTGTTTTGAATTCTAATAAGTCTTTTCATTTTGGGAGGTTAATAAGGAATAAGATGATTTCATGGTATTATTGGGGATACTCTAAATTATCTTACCTCTAGTTATGTAATTTTAGAGTCAAAGAGAGACCAAATTCCTTCAAGTTCAGAATGGATGGAATTAGAAAGAAGTTGATTTGGTTCACCTAGATCTTGAGCCAAGTTTTGAACCAAGATGAGGAGCTCTGATGGAGATAAATGCTTTCATAGAGAGTGCAGCCAAACAAGTCTTTTAATCTTGTCCACATGGAAACCTTTTGATTTCTCATACTCCATTTTGATAAATTTTGCTACAAACAGCATTTATTTTGCTACAAATTTTTTTTTTTCTACAAACAATATTTTCTTTGATACAAACAATTTTTTTTTGCTACAAACAACATTATTTTGCTACAAACAACATCGTTTTGCGACAAACAACATTTTTTTTGCTACAAACAACATTTGTTTTTCTACAAACAACATTGTTTTGCTACAAACACCATCGTTTTGCTACAAACAACATCCTTTTTCTACAAACAACATCGTTTTACTACAAACAACATCGTTTTTCTACAAACAACATTGTTTTTCTACAAACAACATCGTTTTTCTATAAAAAACTTATTTTTGCTACAAACAACATCGTTTTGCTACAAAAAACATCATTTTTCTACAAACAACATAGTTTTGCTACAAATAACATAGTTTTGCTACAAACAATATCATTTTTATAGAAACAATATTGTTTTTCTATAAACAACATTTCTTTTGATACAAACAACATTTGTTCTGCTACAAACAACTTTGCTTTCTATAAACAACTTTATTTTGATACAAACAACATAACAATATGTGGAAACTATTCAAACAGATCTATTCTCAGTTCTTTTACTCCTTGTACTATTAACAAACAATATGTCAATCTCTAACATTATTTTGAATGGAAGCAATCTGATATAATGGTTTTTATTTCAGAATGTACGCACAAATTTATAACTTAAGTTGGCACATATTAGAACTTCGTATACATACATACACATAATTGTGACATACCTTCTTTAGTTACTTATTTAATTCATTTTTAATATTCAAATACTGAAATACGTTGAATGTAATCATGCGACATGTGTATTAATTGAGTGGATTGGTAAGTGCACCAAGATGGTTCCCAAAAAGGGGACTTAAGTGGACAACTTTTTTTTGAAATCAGGAAATATTGACCTTGGACGTGAAATTGAGGATACTTAGACTCAAAATTTTGAGATGGAACATAAAGAAGGATTCAAGTGCTCCGAGTCTACTTTCTAAACTACTAATTTATTTTCAAAATGATTGAGATTAAGGGGTTCAAATGAGGGACGTACACAAATTGGTGTTGTTTTTGTCAGAAAAATATAACATAGCAACTCTTGTACGACCCTCATACGATGAATTTTTTTTTAGTATTTTTAAAATTGCAACGATCAGAAGTTAGCTAACAGTATGCAGTTGATGCACGATTTTTTTGATAATTTTTTAATGAATATTTGATTTTTTACTAATTTGCGAAGTGGACATATCCTGAAAATAGAATTTTGGCCATGCTACCCCTACAAATTTTGGAAACTAATTGATTTTTTTTTTAATTTTTTAATTTTGTAGAATGGAGTCTAGTTTCTAAAAATGTAATTTATTTGAAAAATTGATGAATGGTTAATTTATAACGAAAAAAATACCAAACGCTGCTTTTTGGCAAAAAAAATACATACAGATAAAATAAATTATGGATGAAAGACTTAACATTTTTAGAAAGTGAAAAAAATTACATCGTTGGATAGCTAAGAGATAACCCAACATTACCCATGTGCTCGATTTTTTCGATATTGAACCATGTGCAATCCTGACGGTGAGCACAAACTCGATTATGAGAAATATGGTGGATTTTTTAAAAACACGTCTTTGGTCATTGGTAATACCCTCCAAGCCTTTGGGTTGGTATTCCAAGGCAAATACCAAGCTTAAAGTTCGGTAATTCCCAAAGCAAGATCGCGTTATATCTCACTTTTGACATGGTTTTTACTTCTGCGGGGAACATGTCTACTTTATGTTATATGCTAATATATTAATGTATGCTGATATATTTTTATGTACATGTATGTATGTATGCTTGTATGGATGTAAGATTATATGTACATGTATTATGCTTGTACGTATGCATTTATGTATGTCTTTAGATGAAGGGAGAATTTAGAGAGAGTCTAGAGAGATGGAGAGGGAGTCGAAGTGAGAGTTTAAGAGAGAGGGAGTGGGAGAGAAGGGGTTGGATTGAGGGGGACTTAGCTAGGTAGGGTGGGAGGGATAGAGGGAGGGAGAGAGAGAGAGGGGGGGTGGGAGAGAGAGAATTGAGGGAGAGGGAGATAGAGAGAGACAAAAAGAAAGAGAGAGTTATGTAGGTAGGGTGCACAAGGGAGAGACTTGAGAGTGTGAGAGGGAGAGAGGGAGAGAATTGAGAGATAGGTAGTGAGAGGGAGTGTGAGAGAGAGGGAGTGGGAGAGAGAGGGAGTGTGAGTGAGAGACCTGACAGAGGGAGAGGGTGTGAGAGGAAGTGACCTGGTAGAGGTAGAGAAAGACGGGGGTGGAGTGAGAGGGACTTATCTAGGTAGGGTTGGAGGGATAGGTAGAGAGAGGGGAGAGAGACAAAGAGAGAGTTACCTAGGTAGGTTGCTAGAGGGAGAGACCTTAGAGAGAGAGGGGGTGGGAGGAAGAGACATGAGAGAGGGAGAGAGAGGTAGTGGGAGAGAGTGGGATGGAGTGGGAGGGACATAAAGAGAGATGGATAGAGGGAGTGAGAGAGGGTGGTAGGGATTGATTGAACGAGAGGTACACAAAAAGAGGGAGATGGTAGATAGAGACAATTAGAGAGGGTGGGAGGGAGGAAAGGAGGGAGAGGTGAGATGTATAGATAGAGAGAAAGTGATAGGGGTTGAGGGTATAGGGTTGAGGGATTAGGGTGGAGGACCTATAGGGTTGATGGTTTCTAGGGTATTAGGGTTTAAGGTTTGAGGTTTGAGG
>CM021101.1:134942713-134981835 GCA_007115665.2 Sequoiadendron giganteum | reverse complement strand
GGGTTAAAGATAAAGGATTAAGGGTTAAGGGTAGAGGGGAGAAAGATAGAGGGAGTGAGTGAGTGAGTGAGAGATACCTAAGAGAGGGAGAGGCGGTAGGAGAGAGAGACTTGGGAGAAAGAAAGAGGGTGGGATGGTTAAGGGTAGAGGGTAGAGGGTTCAATGTTTAAGGGTTAAGGGTTTAGGGTTAAGGGTAGAGGGGATAGAGATAGAGGGAGTGACTGAGAGAGAGAGAGAATTGAGAGAGGGAGAGGGGGTAGGAAGGAGAGACTTGAGAGAGAGAGGGAGGGGAGATATATAGACTCTCCCTTATCCCCCTCTCTCTCTCAAGACTCTCCCTCCTACCCCCTCTCTCTCTCTTAGGTCTCTCACTCACTCACTCACTCACTCTCTCTCTCTCTCCCTCTATCTCTCTCCACTATACCCTTAACCCTAAACCCTCTACCCTTTACCCTCTATCTATCTCCAATTCCCTCCCTCCCTCTCTCTCTCTCAAGTCTCTCCCTCTTTTAGGTATCTCTCTCACTCATTCAATCCTTCTATCTCTCTCCCCTCTACCCTCTACCCTCTACCATTAACTCTTAACCCTCTACCCTCTATTGCTTTTCCACTCCCTCCTCTACCCTCTATTGCTTTTCCACTCCCTCTCTCTCTCTCTCTCTCACTGACTCCCTATATCTCTCTCTCCTTTACCCTTAACTCTAAACCCTAAACCCTTAGCCCTTAAACCCTTAAGCACTCTACCCTCTACCCTTAACTCTACCCTCTACTTCTCTTTATCTCCTCCCACCTCTATCTACCTAGACCTCTCTTTGTTTTTTCTCACCTCTCTCTCCATCCCTACCTCTCCCTCTATCTTTTCTTTCATATCTACTTCTCTCTACCTATTTGTCCCTCTATACCTATTTCTCTCTCCCTCCTTGCCTCCTCTCTCTCAATATGTCTACCTTCTTTCCCTCTCTACTTCTCTCTCTCTCTCTCTCTCTCTCTCTCTCTCTCTCTCTCTCTCTCTCTCTCTCTCTCTTTCTCATCTCTACCCTTAACCCTAAACCCTTAAACCCTCTACCCTATTAGAACCCAAAAAAAAATTCATTAAAGAAACTTGAATGATTTTCCCTTTTGAACCTAAATTTTCCATCAATACCCTAAAGGAGTTTATTCATTTATATCCATTACTTTCCTATCTTTTCATAATATTTCATTTACCGCCTTATCCCCATTTAATTTCTCATTATTTTCCTATCTTTTCCTTTAAAATTCATTTCTCCCCTTTCCAAAAATGCTCATACATTTTATACCTCTACTGCTCCCTTAGTGATCACTTCATATCTTATTCACCGCCCAACCGCGGCTTCCCACAAACTAGCCCGCAGTATAGCGGTAAAGAGCAGTCAAGGAAGCCCTTACCGTTGCACCGCAGAGGGTAATCTCAAGGGCCGCGGTAGAGCGGTAGCACTTAGAAGGCGGCGGTAATAGTCAACAAAAACAATCGGTGGCTAAACGATTAGGCACAAAATGTTTACCGTGCCACTGTGCACGGTCTAAACATAGACCATGGTACGCGGTGGTCGGTAAGTCACCAACGCGGCAGTAGTGCAGAAAGTCACCATAGTACCGCACATGGTGAGAATGGTGATCGCGGTAACTATGGTAAACTGTCAATGGAAGGTCAAGGAAGGCAGCAAGACGACTACTGTGGTACCGCAAATAGTCTACAGGAGATCGTAGTAGCACGGTAACAGTCAGGAGAAGACCTTGACGGTTAAGATCGCCATATCGCCGGGTAGAAAGATAACGACCGCGGTATAGCAGTAAACACAATAAAGGCCGCAAACAAAGTTTACCGCGTTACCGCGGGTATAGATTTTATTGCGTGTAGTATAGCAATGGTTGTTTGATGACTGCCAGGCTGACCCTCTACTGCACAACCGTGAACTGTTTGAAGGCTATCCATGGTAAAGTGGTAGGGAGAAAAATTTAAAGGGTTTAGGGTAGCCATATAGGATATAAGTGATCTTTTAGCCTTTTTGAACGAGAGTAAAGGAAAGTATAGGGTATAAATGAATAAAAAATTAATATTTTGATGGAAAATATTAAATTTAAATGAGAAAACCTTAGGGTTTTTTAATGATTTTTTTGAACTAGAGAGAGAGGGAGCGAGTAGGAGAGAGATATAGGGTAGAGGGCTAAGGGTAGAGAAGAGAGATATATGAGTGAGTGAGTGAGTGAGTGAGTGAGAGAGAGAGAGACTTGAGATAGGGAGAGCGAGTAGGAGGGAGAGACGTGAGATAGAGAGAGAGAAAGAGAGAGAGGGAGTGGGAGAGAGATAGAGGGTAGAGGGTTTTAAGGGTTAAGGGTAGAGGGGAGATAGCTAGAGAGACTTGAGAGGGTAGGAGAGAGAGAGAGAGAGAGAGAGAGAGAGAGAGATGAGGGAGGGAGGGATATTTAAGGAGAGAGAGGTGAGATAGAGAGAAAGAAAGTAAAGAGGGGAGGGGGAGAGAGAGAGGTGATAGAGATAAGTAGAGGCATAATGAGGAAGGTAGATAGATTGAGAGAGGGAAAGAGAGAGGGAGAGAAAAAGAGGTATATATGGCTAGGCTAGACAGAGAGATGTAGAGTAAATTTTGGTGGAAGAGAGAGAGAAGGGAGAGATAGGTAAAGATGGATAGTTGAGATAAATAGAAGGAGAGAGATATAGGTAGAGAGAGGGCAAAGAGAGATAGAAAGAGGGGGAGGGAGAGAGGAGAGATAGAAAGAGGGGGAGGGAGGGAGAGATAGAGAGAGTAGAGAGGGAGGAGAGAGATAGAGAGAGGTGATAGAGAGATAATTAGAGAGGGAAAGAAGGTGGAGATATTGAAAGAGGAGGCAAGGAGGGAGAGAGAAATAGGTATAGAGGGACAACTAGGTAGAGAGAAGCAGATATGAAAGGAGAGATATAGGGAGAGGTAGGGATGGAGAGAGAGGTGAGACAAAAATAGAGAGAGGTCTAGGTGGAGAGATGTGTGATGGAGCTGAAAAGTAGAGAGATAAGGAGGAACGTGGAGAGATTGAGAGGGAAGGAGGGGGGAGAGAGAAATATGTATAGAGAGATAGGTTAGATAGCGAGAAGTAGAGAGAAAAGGTGGGTGAAAGGAAGAGAGAGGGAGAGAGAGAGGGGGAGAAAGATAGGTGAGATAGAGAGAAGTATAAAGGGAAGGAGAGAGAGGGGATACCGAGAAAATTAGAGAGGGAGGGAGAGAAGGAGAGAGAAGTGAGATAGAGAACTAGAGAGGGAACCTTAGGTCTCTCACTCACTCAGTCACTCGATCACTCACTCACTCAGTCACTCGGTCACTCCCTATCTCTCTCTCTCTCTCTCTCTCCCTCTATCTCTCTCCACTATACCCTTAACCTAAACCCTTAACCCTTAAACCCTAAACCCTTAAAAACTCTACCCTCTACCCTCTACCCTCTATCTCTCTCCAACTCCCTTCCCCTCTCTCTCTCTCAAGTCTCTCCCTCCTACCCCCTCTCCCTCTCAAGTCTCTCTCTCTCTCACTCACTCCTCTATGTCTCTCCCTCTACCCTTATCCCTCTACCCTTAACCCTTAAACCCCTACCCCTCAACCCTTAACCATATACCCTTAACCCTACCCTCTATCTCTCTCCCACTCCCTCCCTCTCTCTCTCAAGACTCTCCCTGCTACCCCCTCTCCCTCTCTCAGGTCTCTCTCTCTCACTCACTAACTCACTCCCTCTATCTCTCTCCCCTCTCCCCTCTCCCCTAAACCCTTAACCCTTAAACCCTAAACCCTTAAACCCTCTACCCTCTACCCTTAACCGTCTAACCTCTATATATCTCCTACTTCATTCCTCTCTCTCTCTCTCAAGACTCTCCCTCCATATCTCCCTCCTTCCATCCCACCTTCTCTTCCCTAATCCCTCAACCCTATACCCTCAACCCTTTAAACCTTGAACACTCAACCCTATACCTTAAACCCTCAACCCTCAACCCTAATCCCTCAACCCTTAAACCCTTAAAACCCAATTAAACTCTCTACCCTAATCCCTCAACCCTTAACATCAACCATCTACCCTCATCCTTAAACTATTGACCCTCAACCCTTAAACCCTAAACCATTAAACCCTTAACTCTCAATCTTCAACCCTCAACCCTTAATCCCTTAATCCTCAACCCTTAAACCCTAAACCCTGAACCCTTATACCCTCTACCTTATACATTAGACCCTCAACTCTAATCCTTCAACCATATAACCTTAAACCTATACCCTAAACCCTCTACCCTCAAACCTAAAACCTTAAACCTTCTACCCTCTACCCTCAACCCTCTACCCTATACCCTCAACCCAATACCCTAAACCATCAATCCTATACCCTCAATTCTCAACCCTCTATCCTATACACTAGATCCTCAACCCTCATATATCTCTATCCCTCTCTCCTCTTCTCTCCTTCTCTCTATCTCACTTCTCCCTCCATCTCTCCCTCCATCCTTCCCTCCCTCTCTACCCTAATCCCTCAACCCTATACCCTCAACCCTTAAAACCTTAAACCCTTAAACACTCAACCCTCACCCCGATACCCTCTACCCTAAACCCAATACCCTCTACCCTCTACCATCAACCCTATACCCTCAACCCTTAAACCCTTAAACCCAAGTAAACTCTATACCTTAATCCCTCAACCCTCAACCCTTAATCCCTTGAACCTTAAACCCTCTACCCTCTACCCTCTACCCTCTACCCTCTACCCTCAACCCTCAACCCTCAACCCTCAACCCTCAACCCTTAAATCCTCTACCCTCTACCCTCTACCATATAAATTAAACCCACAACCCTCAATTATCAACCCTTGACCCTTAACACCTCAACCCTATAAAGTGATGGAGGGATAAGTGGGTAAAGAGAGGGAGAGGGGAGATAAAGATAAATATAGAGGGAAGGAGATGTAGAGAGAGATGATAGATAGAGAGAAGTGGAGAGTGGAGGATTGGTGGGAGAGGAAAGGAGGATATAGAGGTGAGTGTGTGTGAGAGGGAGAGAGAGTGAGAGGAGAGAAAATGAGGGGACAAAGGAAGGGGGAGAGAGAGAAATATATTAGAGAGGGAAGTGGGGAGAGATATAGAGTAGAGAGGGAAGGAGAGAGTAAGAGAGAAATATGGGTGAGGGAGAGAGTGGTAGGTAGTGGAGTGAGAGGTAGGTAGAGAGGGAAGGAGAGAGGGATGGATAGGAGGGAGAGAGGGAAGGAGGGAGAGTGAGATGGAGAGAGTGGTGAGATAGAGAGTAGAGAGGTAATGAGAGAATGATAAATATAGATAAAGAGAGAGAGGGATGTTGGAGGGAGGCAAAGGTAGTAAGGGATAAGTGAGACATAAAGAGGGAATGAGGGAAAGTGGGATAAAGAGAGAATGGTGATTTAGAGAGGAGGGAGTGAGAGGGAAGGAGGGAAACTGGGAAAGAGGGAATAGTGATTTAGAGAGGAGTGGGTGATAGGTAGAGATAGAGATAATGGTGAGATAGAGAGGAGAGAGAGAGAGAGAAAGAGAGGGATGGAGAGATAGAGAGAGAGGTAGGTAGAGTAAGGGAGAGGAGAGATAGAGAGTAGAGAGGGAAATAGGTAGGGAAGGAGGAATAAGTGAGATAGAGAGGGATGGAGAGAGAGAGAGTGATGGAGGGAGAGGTAGGGAGATAAAGGTGTGTGTGTGAGTGAGAGAGAGAGAATGGTGAGATAGAGAAAAAGATCGGTTGAGAGAGAAAGGGGGGAGGGAGGGAGGGATTAGGATTTAAGGGTTGAGGGTTGAGGGTTCAAGGATTAAGAGGGTATAGGGGTTGAGGGATTAGGGTTTAAGGGTTGAGAATTGAGGGTTGATGGATTAAGAGGGTATAGTGGTTGAGGGATTAGTGTTTAAGGGTTGAGGTATTAGGGTTTAAGGATTGAGGGATTAAGAGGGTATAGGGGTTGAGGGATTAGGGTTTAAGAGTTGAGGATTGAGGGTTGAGGGTATAGGGGTTGAGGGATTAGGGTTCAGGGGTTGAGGGTTGAGGGATTAAGAGGGTATAGGGGTTGAGGGATTAGGGTTTAAGGGTTGAGGGATTAATAGGGTATAGGGGTTGAGGGATTAGGGTTTAAGGGTTGAGGATTAAGGGTTGAGGGATTAATAGGGTATAGGGGTTGAGGGATTAGGGTGTAAGGGTTTAGGGTTGAGGGTTGATGAATTAAGAGGCTATAGGGGTTGAGGGATTAGGGTCTTTAATTAGGTCTCAAAACAAGATAATTTCTAGGTCTTAGGACCTTACCCGCTCAACTAGGCTTCCAATACAAAAACCCCCATTTTTCAATGCAAAGAGGGAGGGTTTATAGAAAATCCTATACCTGGGCCTTCCCAGACCATTCCAAAGCATCAAACATCTTCAAAATACCCTACACAAGGTCAAAAGTTCATTACATAGACCAATCCTTTAACACTTTTTTAGGAACTAATATTCATCTCATTACCATGGTACAGATAAAATTATCCGCCATGCCGAAGAAAAAGACAAAGAGGAAACTAACAGATGAAGAGAACAAAACCTTGAAAGAAAAGGAGAGAGTTCGGGTGGTGGCATATCGTGAAAAGAAGAAATTGGAAATGATTGATGAAAACAACACGATTGTAGAGGAACCTCAACCTTCAAAAATAGAATGGGAATTGGCAACACAACAAGCATGAATGTGAAAGCATCGTCGTAAGACAGATTTAGATACCGTAGTTGGAGACAGACCCTCTACGACAAGTGAATATGAAGGGACACCATTAAGCACAAGTGAATATGGAGGGACACCATCTAGAACAAGTGAATATGAACGAACACCATCTATTGCAAGTGAATATGGAGGGACACCATTTACCACAAGTGAATTTTGTTGGACACCATCCAACACATCTCAAGTTGAGAGTACATCATCACTCAAAATTGACAAAGAAGGTATGCCATCATTCCCATGTGAACCTCAAGGTATGTCTTCTTCTCCACCCTTGATTGAAGGTATGCAATCTATCCCACTTCAATTAAATATTGATGAAATTCCTAATGTTGAGATGTATGTACCTAGGAGAACACCACCAAGAATTTTGTGTAGAAAGCCAAAGTATTTGATTGATATTGACGATGAGATTTTCCAGCACATGGAAGGTAATATTTCAACACGCACTTGTAGAAGATATGCTGAGAAGATTTGGGAATGATTATTTGAAAGGCTAAATGAGATTGCAAGATGTCAACTATTTGTTGAAATGATGCGAGGTGTAAAGTATAGGAACATCATGAAGACTCTTGGGTTGAGAACATCGAATGCATCAAGTGAAGACACTATTGTGAAGAATTTGATGGATGCTTATGAGAGTGTGGGTAAGACCTCACGCTCAAAGGATAGTAATGTCACCCGAAGTCATTACATCGACTTTGGAAAGTTTTCAAACAAAGAGAGCTCACCTAATTAAAAAGACTAGTGAAAAAATGGGAATTAGTAGAAATTTTTTATCAAGAGCCATTCAAAGGTGGCAAAGAATTGAGGGCAATGATACAAATGAATTATGGGCATTCTTGGGGAGACTATCACGAAAAGATAAAGAGGTTGTCGAAGCCTTGAGAACACTAATTGAAGAGTATTAGAAGAATAACACAAGGCCATCTCCAAATCAAAGGGATGTGGTAAGAAGGAGAATCAGTAGTCAGAATCATGAGCCACAACCAAAGCATTTTTTGGATATGTCTCAAACCCAATTTTTTCAGAAATTTGAAAATGATT
The DNA here is from genome assembly GCA_007115665.2 of Sequoiadendron giganteum. NCBI lineage: Eukaryota > Viridiplantae > Streptophyta > Pinopsida > Cupressales > Cupressaceae > Sequoiadendron > Sequoiadendron giganteum. Next base: position 134,974,047 of record CM021101.1, on the reverse strand, counting down.
ATCCTCAAATTCGTATATCTCAAAGATTTTTTGAACTGCCTATACATTTTTATGTCAAGATAAATCACACACGCACTACTTGTTGTTGTAGAGTACATATTGAATTTTCTAACCATTATGATGTTTATCGTTCTGTATGTTTCGATTTGCATACTAAAGATGTTTTGCAGGATTGTGGCATAGAAGCCCCACCAAAATATTTAAGAGAGTTCTTATCAAAAAATTTATGTGAAATATAGGATGGCTAGATATTCTATAGGACAACATGCTTGGATGGTTCATGCGAGCATTGCAGTGGCTTCCAGCGTATGCCAGTATGTCAACATATAGAAAGCACAAATGAGTTGGGACAAAAACTAGTAGAGTTCGGGAAGTATAAAACAATGGCATATGCTAAAAAAGATGGGTCTCAAGCAAAAAGGTGTGATTTGGTTATTGAGAAGATTCCAGTGCACAAATTTATGACCACATTTCGTGACAGTATACTATCTAAGTATGAAATGCATACCCATAGAGCCCGATGGTTGGACACGCAGTTCAAGATATGAAAGGACACCTTTCCAGTTGGAAGCATAGTATCCATGGTTGAATTTGCAGAGAACTACACTCTACAACCACAACATGAGGTGTAATCACAGTATTACAACTCCACACAAGTTTTGATATTTGTGCACATAGCATTCATTCATGCATCTGATAGTACAAATGAGAAAAGGAAGGTATTGAGGGAGTACCACTTTTACATTAGTGATGATCGCACACATTCTCGAGAGTTTGTGCAAGTTTGCTTCTAGATGTTCTACAATGGTTTGGCTCAGAGGGGCATAGAATATGATCAACATATAATATGGTCTGATAACCGTGCAGCATAGTTCAAGAACTCGCGCATGTTCTACTAGATGTGCAGGATGCATGTCATTATAGGTGTTCAACATATGTGTAAATTTTGTGAGGATGGAGATGGAAAGGGGGAGCATGATGGTGCAGGAGCATGCATGAAAAGAGCATTAGCATGAGAAGAGTTAAAGTATAAAGACAGTGCAAAGTTGACAAATGCAAAATCAATCGTCGAGTGGTGTAATGCTTTAATGGGTCCAGGTAATGAAGGTACGTCTTCAGTTCATAGATTTTTTTGGTTGATGGATGATACTAAAATTGCACCATATGAAGACTATTGTACACTAATAGGATCGAGTGAGGTACACTCTTTCCTTAGCTGAAATACAGGTTCATGCAATATCGATACACAAAAGATGGCATGCTTTTGTTCTTCATGTACAATGCAAGACTGGAATGATTGTGAGTCAGTGGAGTGGGTTGAAAAATGGTTCACAAGTTATCTTAGCCCACTTCACATGTATCACCCTCTAACGGCATTGAAACGGACACAGATAGAATCATCGATCGACTTTGACCACATATCAGATCTAGTTCAATGAGGTGATATATCTACTTCTTAGTTGTTGAAATTCCATATCGTTAGATCTTACTTTGTACTATATTTGTAATGTTGAAAAATTTCAAGAGATTTTTTGCACATATCAATGCAGGGCATGTTTATGCAATTATTGCAGATGAAGACAATGAAGAGGGAACAAACTATTACTTGTGTCATTGTGTTGAGACCAAAAAGAAATTGGAGGCCCCAGTTATAGATGGAGAAAACATTGAATACCCTACAGGCTTAATTGTGGTTACTGGAACATGGTTTAGAAGGTACCCACATTCAAATGTTTAAAATTGGCTATTTCAGAACTTTGACATGCATCGTAAGATTCTTCATTACTCGAACCTTGTCATGGCATCCAATGTTGATTTGACCAAATATGGGGGTAGACCTTTGAACAAGACGTTATGGAAGGTCCGTGAGTCTGACCATGAGGCAATACTTGACACAATAAAGAGTAGAGCAGACCTGGATGGTTCATTGGATTAATTTGTAAGTATATGCACATTGGTTCTTATTAATTTATAATTGTATGCACATTAATTTGTTTGATGCCAATGCTATCATCTTCTTTTACAGTGATTGGTGTCCCCTTGCAAAAAATGCAGATATATGAGCCATCCGAGAGAATGTCAACCAGAAAAGCAATACAAAATCCTTATTTTGATGCCTACATGCAACATCTGTAAGTGCCTTCCATCTATTTTTATTCCATTTCCATTTTGGATGCTCTTTCTTTTTCTCTTTTACTTTGCGTATTTGTAAGTAGACTACTAAGGGTTGATTGACCTTTCGTTGTAGAAAATGTTGATACCGTGACGCTTAGAAACTTCTCGTATGATCCTACAGAAAGGCGTTGGGCCTCTCTAGAAAAACCTCTCTCGGTTTTGGCTATCTTGGAGTGGTTTTTTCGTGGCGGAAGATTTTCACTTGATGGAAAAAGTGTCAAATTCAAGTAGTGCAAATTTGTGAAGTGGTACAACTTTCGCTCTGTAAATCGTGTGACCAAGCGGACTATTCCAACACGTCCGAATAGGTATATTTACGCTAGGAATGGTATTTTTTCGCATCGAAACACGTAGAATTGCTCCGAGCTATGTTCCACCAGATCAATCCCTTAAGGGTCCAAAGTGCAAAATGGCTGAAAACTTCAGCATGCTAGTACTCGGATACCATGACACTTAAAAACTTCTTGTCTAAACCTACAAAAATCTGTTGGGCCCCTCTAGATAAACCTCTCTCGGTTTTGGCTATCTTGGAGTGGTTTTCTCGTGGCGGTGGATTTTCACTTGACGGAAAAGGTGTCAAATTCAAGTTGTCCAAAGTTGCAAAGTGGTGCAACTTTCGCTCTACAAATTGTGTGACCAAGTGAACTATTCCAACACATCTGAATAGGTATGTTTATGCTAGGCATGGTCTTTTTTTCCATCGAAACACGTGGAATCGCTCTGAGCTATGTTCCACCAGATCGATCCCTTAAGGGTCCAAAGTGCAAAATAGCTGCAAACTTTAGCATGCTATTACTTGGATACTGTGACATTTAGAAACTTCTTGTCTGATCCTACAGAAAGGCGTTGGACCCCTCTAAAAAAAAATCTCTCAGTTTTGGCTATCTTGGAGTGGTTTTCTCGTGGCGGCGGATTTTCACATGATGGAAAAGGTGTCAAATTCAAGCTGTGCAAAGTTGCAAAGTGGTGCAACTTTCACTCTGCAACTCGTGTGACCAAGCAAACTATTCCAACACATATGAATAGGTATTTTTACGCTAGGCATGGTCCTCTTTTGCACTGAAACACGTCGAATTGCTCTGAGTTATGTTCCACTGGATCGATCCCTTAAGGGTCCAAAGTGCAAAATAGCTGCAAACTTCAGCATGCTATTACTTGGATACCGTGACACTTAGAAAATTATCCTTTGATCCTACAGAAAGGCATTGGACCCCTCTAGAAAAAATTCTCTTGGTTTTGGCTATCTTGAAATGGTTTTCTTGTGGCGACAAATTTTCACTTGATGGAAAAGGTGTCAAATTCAAGTTGTGCAAAGTTGCAAAGTGGTGCAACTATTGCTCTGCAACTTGTGTGACCAAGCAGACTATTCCCACATGTCCAAATAGGTATTTTTACGCTAGGAATGGTCCTCTTTTGCACCGAAATACGTGGAATCGCTCTGAGCTATGTTCCACTGGATCGATCCCTTAAGGGTCCAAAGTGCAAAATGGCTGCAAACTTCAGCATGCTATTACTCAGATGCCGTGACACTTAGAAACTTCTCGTCTGATCCTATAGGATTGCATTGAGCATGTCTACAAAAAATTGTCTCAGTTTTGGCTATCTTGGAGTGGTTTTCCAGTGGTGGCAGATTTTCACTTGATGGAAAAAGAATCAAATGCAAGCAGTGCAAAGTTGCAGAGTGGTGCAACTTTCATTCTGCAACTTGTGTGACCAAGTGGACTATTCCAACACATCCAAATAGGTATGTTTATGCTAGCCATTGTCCTCTTTTGCATCGAAACACGTGGAATCACTCCGAACTATGTTCCACCTGATTGATCCCTTAGGTTGGAGGAGTCTTAAGTTGCAAATTTGTAAGTTGCTTAAAGCAACAAATTTGAAATTATATTGAATGGCCCACTTAGCAATCATTGCATCTAAGTGATGCTCATAGAGGTGAGGCACTAGGCCTTCCCAGGAGGTCACCCATTTAAGTATACCCTAGCTCAAGCGCTTAACCACAAAGTTTTTTCCACAAGGTTAAGCCCACTTAGCTTGCAACCCCATTTGTAAAACCTTCAACAAGTGTTGTGCCTTATGAAACATTCATTATAGAGCCCCTTTAGCTCATCAATTGATGAGTAGGAGGTATTTTCTACAATGTGTCAAATTGTGATATTGCTATCAAGATTCCATTGAGCTGTCATTTGTAGTATTAGATATAGCTCTAGCTTCTACAATATTGCACATGATTGCAGATCATTTCAAAGATCTAGATAACATCAATAGTTCACATTACTCAAGAAGGATGGACATCTTAAATACATTTGTGGAAATCAGGACAAGCAACCTTCTTGTGGAATTAGGTTTGCAATATTTGATCTACAACATGTTCCACCATTTCTTTAGTAGGATCAAGAACACACATAATGAAGGTGTGTTTGTAGCCATGAAAGATTATGGTTCGAACTATCTAGGAGAGTGATGTTTTATCTCAACCAACCATATCTATACCATGGTTTGTTTGGAAACAAGGATGGGTTCTCTCTTCATCAACATATACATTATTCATCAATGTGTTCACACCAGTGTTACAAGACTAAGACTCACCTCAGACTTGACAAGCCATTTTTTGACTTGGATTTAGGCTCGGAGCCCAAACTAGACAAATAGAAAAACCTAAGAAATTCAAATATTTGTAAGGATTTAAAACTTGTTTCATGCACCCTTTAATAAATAAACCTTAAAGACACAATAGCACCATCAAATAGAAATTACTATGATACCATACACAAACATACATCAATCACATAAGTATAAGCACAAATTTTAGTTGAAGGAAATAACACATTTAGATATATAAATATTGTGATATTGCTAACAAGATTCAATCGTGTAGTTTTGCAAGTCAAACTCATGGACCCATGATTCATCAGTAGTGGTTCACAAGAATCCATCTCTCAGATAATAAATGGTTCATAAGGAGGAAGATAAATCTTCATACATTTCTTCTATCACAAATGAGATAAGTGCTTGGTTTCATGAAGGTCATGAGACAACCATTAATGGGGAGTGGATACATGAAGAATTGATGGAGAATGATAATGGCTTCAAACCTGCTATAAAGGATTTTTTTTTTTTTGTTTCAATGATGCAAGAGGTTTTTGGTTTCACTGCCAAAATGAGCCTACGAAGAATGCATGTGAAACTCCTTTTGACCTTGAGGGTGTACTTACTCCATCTCAAGGATCATGCATTGAGGATGACATAGATCAATGCTAGGGCTAACCAATTAATAATTATACACGTGAATAAGTCAAACATGTACATGTCAATAAGGGAAGTACAAGTACTCAAAAACACATAAGCCTCAAAAAGTATACAAACGAATACATAGTATACAAAAATTAAAACAAAGTATATGCACAAATACAAGGTATATGCATGAAAACATGTAAGCCACAAAGTATACACTCGAATGCACATAAGTCACAAAGTATACACGTAAGTTGTAAAGTATACACTTGAATATACGTAACTCATATCTATTGAACCATCAATTTAGAATGCAATTATGGACAGGCATCGATAAAATATATTTGTATTAACCAAATAGCCATGTAGGCATACATAAATATATGTTGATATAAGTATGAAAAATATGTACAAAATAGCCATATAGGCTTATGAGAATTCCATGTAGGCATACAATGTCAAATATGTCCAATAAAAAATATGTACAAAACTGCCATGAAGGCATACAATAAAGGACTTTGGAATCAAAATTCACTGATCTCCATGTGCAGGAAATGAAATATTTCCCTTTCGAATGGTTGTAGGTTTGTCATTCATTTTTACTGCGCTCGTGGAGTGCTCCTGCTACTCCTCCTAGGGTTTAGTTCATGGTGAAGTTTTAACTATTACAATAAGAAGTAAAGACATGAATATATAGAAATTACATTATAAAAAATGATATATTTGACAAAATAATCACTTACAACCATCTCACGATCTCTCTCCACGAGGGAAATATCCTCACACCCATGCTCAGGTGTGCTCAAGCCCTATATAAACCACACAAATAGACAAAAACAATGTGAATCAATAATGGTTTGATTTTTCACTAACTAACATCTATAACAACAAATGTAAATTAAAATTTACTAATTTTCCTCATACCTCTTCTATTAGAGCCATCGAGGATTGTATACCAGATGTCACACCAATATCCATTGCCCTCATCACATTCGAAGGTGTATCGTCTCGCAACAACTGAAAATAAAACAACAAATTATTCAACATAATCAACGATGTGCATGTATAAACTACACAAATCTATTAAGTACTTAATTCATTAGTTAAACTCTTTATTCTATTACCTGCGTGAAGGTTTGAGTAAATCCACCGCCATTGGGAAGTGTTCCATCAAAACCTGCAATATTAGTCTGTTCAACATCCAAAATTGCATATTAAATGACCATTCGTAAAACAATTCCACTAATATGCAATAAACTTATAATTGTTTACTAGTTACATACCCTAGTGATAGGTGTACTGCAAAAATAGGTTGGTGGGGGGCCGATGTATCCAGTCTCAACACTGTGACCTTGCAATTTTATTAAAATCATAATTTTTTTTTAGTTAATCTTGCATTTCAAAATCGAAATTTAATAAATTAAATTCAATGAACACATGCACTAAATTTAACCTTACTATCAATGCCATATGCCTCATGCAAAATGTCAACTTCCCTCTCCATCTCCATAGATGCAGACGGATCCTGCGTACCAGTCTCCTAAGGGTCGGTGGGGTCATGTGAACAAGTAACCCCGCAAGATTGACACACATGTGTTCGAAGGCCACCAATAGAAGACTCCCCTGGATGGGGCTATAGAATAGGGCTGGTATGATGGATGACACTTTGGGTCAAAGTGTTTATTGCTTGCAATGTCTCTACGTTAGCACTTTTCTTCATGAGGGAAGGCATAACAATGTGCTCATGAGGTGGCATCGTGAGAGCTCGTCTACCTTGCCGCGTAGGATCCGGCTGTGCACCAGGTGTATCTTGAGCTGACCCCCACCTCTCCCCTAGAAATCCCTCATATCAAAATAATTTGGGATTTTGTTCAATATGAACTCACTGTATAGTTTCCTAAGGAAATATTGTGGGACCTCGCAATTGTTGCATGGTGGGTAATCGAAGACCATGTACCACCTATCATAAAACCACTCCTTCATCTGTTGGTGGTGGCACTAATGGATAGGAAACCTCTTCGCATTGAGGGTAAGATTTTGATTTGTGTGTGGGTCGGTGAATAATGAGCACAAATCACCTTTTGTAATTTTTAAATCTTTCACATCCTTGTATGATAGTTTATTTGCATAATAGTCCCTAGCCTCCTACCTCCTATCTTCCCATCCAGTTATTTGTTTGCTAATTGAATCTACGTTTGCTAACATATCTTTCCATGAATTTGCTAGGGTCATTCTTTCTATGGTTGAAACATTTGGATCACTCAACCTATTGATCAAATCTTCAATTTGTTTTTTGTTGTTCTCAATTTCACTCATTAAATTTTGTTGAGTGCCAGGAGGGGATAGAGTGATTGGTGGAGGAGGTTGGTGTTGTGGTTGATTTTGATCTTGAGGATTTTTTTGGTCCTCCTATTGAGGATTTTGAGGGTTTGTAGGTTGATTTGCATCTCCTAAAAATTCAAACAAATAGATATCAAATTCAACCTAAAACTAACAAATTCAAAACAAAAACCATAGAATCCTTACCTCTTACAGTTCCTCGTCATCGTGGCGCCATCGTTGTGAAGAAATATGGATTCTTGGCGAAGAAATTCTCCTCCTAGAATGTGAGCGCGATATTTTGGGGTTTTTGGCCGCGGGTGCAACAAAAAAACCAGTCAAAATACAAATGAGATATTTGCATTTGTTTTTTTGCTTTTAACAGTTTATAACACGAGTGCGTTATAACGCTCTCGCGTTATGTCTTTGTAGTTGTAGCCGTTGAGACCTTGCATAGGTTTAACGGAAGACATAACGCGAGCGCGTTATAATGCACTTGCATTATGGTTTTTAACTTCTTTTTTTTGAGGGTGTCCACAGAATTGCTACCCATTTCTATGCAGCCGCCTGGATAATGTATTAAAAAAATCCACTTGAATTATTTTTTTGAATTTATTAAGTAGACTAAATTAATTTCCGTAGATATATGTGTAAAGAATATTCTCTTTGTTTAAGTAGAACAACAACAGCTAAGTAGACTAGAGCACCTCAGAGTAGATGCTGCTAGAGGGTAGATAGTTGCTAAGGAATAAACTTGTGATGTTGAGAGTTACCTTTGAAGACGGGTGTCGAAATGGAGTACAAAGGGTATAGGTTCTACTTTATCCAAAACCTATCTTTTGTTGTTGCAACTTGTTTTTAATGAAATTGTGCTAACCTTTCTAACATTAGATGTCACACCAATCATGTCGAACGAAAGGGGATCTAGCTTCCTTGTTGATGTAAACCCTCTTATGAGATTTAAGCTAAAAAATGGTGGATAGTAATTGAGTAGATATTATATTCAAATGTGTTAATATGATTTTTTATGTGTTCCAAAGTTGTCTACCTAATAATATATTATTATTCGCTCAATCCAGATAAGGTGAATTTGGACTAGATAGAAATGGTTATTAGGATAATGAACCTCAAACTACTACTGTAATTGTTAATCTTCTCTTAAGACTATAGTAGAAAACAAGATGAGTATTAAAGGTTGAATCAAGAGAATTATAATGAACCTTTATATATATAGACAAAATATTATTGGTTACATGGCTTGATGTCTTTGAAGATTCATTTTGGAAATGGAATGCTTGCTGGATGAAATGCTGATTATGTTTCTCCATGTAAGAAAGGTAATGATTTTTCATAAATTCATCTAACATGTTTCCTCATGATAATCAGATGGGAGGTAATGTGGTAATGGAATTTATTTACTTAAGAATGTATACTCATATATACCCATATATGTATATACATACATACATGAGCTATACCTTATTTATTTAATATTACATATTTTATTAACTTACATGCTAATACTTGCATGTTCTTACATTGGATCTACTTCATTACTTGATATGCACTCATTTAAATATTGTTGGATGGTTTGCATGCAAGTAGTCATGTTATTGATAGAAAATTAGTACTTGTAAAGATTACTTGTTGTTTAAAGAAATGATGGACTTAACAACATTGATGGTAATCTAACATGTAGCCTTCATGAATGAATTATGTATGAGAAAAAGTGTCAATAATGATGATGTTTAGCTAAAAATTTGTGATGATCATGATGTGATTAGATATTTATTGATTGCTACACATATTCCACTACTCATATTCAGTATTGCATTGCTAGTTTCCCTCGTGCTAGGTCAAGTATTCTTCGGTGGAAAAAAAGAATTATGGGGAAGTGTCTCACTTTGTGGTAGGGTGGAAATGTTCTCGCCCACATGATGGATGAAGGATTTTCATAGAATGGAAAGATCCTATCAGGAAGGCTCAAGTTTAAATTTTTTGTGTAGTATTGTATTGACTGAGAGGTCTATTGTAAGAGAAATGTGCCCAAATGAATTGCCTTGTAAATGACACATGTAAACCAAATTATTAATTTAATATAGTTCTTTATCTTTTACTTGTGCATTGGACACGTGTCTTTGTTTGTGTATGGTGATGTGTAATTTGTGGATTAATTGTGTTAAATCTATGGAGGTTATTACATTTGGTATCAGAGCTTAAGATTCAGTACTAGGGCCTTGAGTTCACCTTGATTAGTTGTGACATTCAATTGCATGAACCTCCTAAAGGTGCTTAGTGTATGGTTTGCAAGAAAGTTGGTATGTGTATGTGTGTAAAGAGAGTCATAGAATTTTTCCACCTGACAAGAAGGTGACGATGTCCCTTCTCTTAGAATTCTTGGAAGCAAGTTAGTCGCTCTTAAGGTAGTGTCATTGGCATGATAGAAAAATCAATTTTGATCAATGTTTGAAGGAACACCCTAAAAAAATTTGTGCATGATCTAAGTCCTTGTGTGTCTTAGAGGGCATGAATTGGGAAATTCTGATAAATGATTGCATACCTTATCCATATGTTGGACCTGGATGATTGATTCCTTGTCCTTTTGTTTGATAGTTGTTGCCTCGTATATGTTGATATTTTTGGAGAAGCTCTGCTAGATACAACTTTTGGTCCTCCTAGATGCTAGGACCCCTAACCATATTACGTGTGTACTCATGAAGAACCTATAAGAGAAGGTATCATGAATGATGTCTTGAAAAATTTCTAAGCTGTTCCTTATTAAATAATTAGAACACATCATGAGAGATGATGATGGATTCTTGCATTATGACATTTCCTACTAACAAAAAGGCATATTGAAATGGTGTGCAACTTATGTTACAATAAAGAAATCTCGCATAGTGTTTTTATTTTAAAAGTTATTTGTTCAAAACAAGAAATGAGCATAAGTATGCATGATAACTTAAAAATGAATTGAATGCATGTAGGCATCCTAAGGTTAACCATTGCATGCAAAGAAAATAGTTAGATAGAAGAGAATATGCATGTCATACTAACCACACATTAAATTCTAAGAGTTATTTAGAATTTTGCATGGTGCATACTGATATGATAGGAGCCATGTGTTGCATGATAACAAGAATGAATGAGATGGTTGGAACATTATTATTGCTTAAATATTTGATGTGAATGATACCCCACTCTTGTAAGAATTTATTTTTGTATGCATGAATAAAAATGATAAAATATATGAGGTTGATCTAGCAAGTCATCCAGGATGGTGACATATGTTCGTAGATTGCATTTTCATAATGTTTGTGTGATTGATGTCTAGTAGCATCTTGTGAAAGTTGATATGGGTCTAATGAGTTATTTTGTGCCTATGGCTATAGTTGGATAGCCTATCTTCCTTAATTAGATATTGTGTGGTAGAAATGATCCTACCTCATATGTAACCTTATTGTGAATTGTGATGATTAAATGACCCTACCTTGCAAGTGGGGGTAACTAAGTTATAATATAAATTGAAGGTCATCGAGTTTAAGGAATTCAATATGTTAACCTACATAAGAATTTGGATGTCATGATATCAGTATTGTGATAGTGACTTGAGATGTAGATTGTGTAGGCCCTTAAGTGGGTAGTTCTTGCATGACTAAATGAAATGACATCTCTTGCATAAGACAATATTTGTTTTTTGTTTAGTACCATTGCATGGCTTGTCTTTGAACTTATAAACAAGTGGCCCTATGCTATGAGTCCTGAAATCCCATCTTGAAATATTATGCTTTATATCATAGATGTAAAAATTGAATTGACTAAGAGGCAACTAAATGCCAAGTCAAAACTATGACATTTGGAAATGAATAGAAATATGATGCTATGATGGAAAATAGTTGTATAAAATTTTTCTTTATTCATAATGTCAAATAGATGGGCATAATACATTCAAAATTCCTAATGTTATGATTGATTATTGGAGTGAATTAAGTCCTACACATAATGTGGAATTCCTCTTCATATGTCTTCTTGCATTACATTGAAATTAAATATTTGGGTATGGAAAATGAATGAAAGCATGTATGCATGTATGAAACCATTGCATGAATGAGTGCAAATAGGAATTGATTGATTTGTGAATGCCATTGAATATGTTCTCTAGCACACCTAGGATGAAAGGTGTCATGTAACCCTTTACTCCCTCTATGTGATTACTGGGATACACATATATGTGAAGTGTTTCAAATTGATGATTTATTTGATTCCTTTGATGAAAATTTTCTTGTGTTGTAAGGACCACCCTTTGTACTTTAATTTTACTTATGAATGGATTAGTCACAAATTCTTTGATGATTGAATTTGTGAACCTTAGTTGTACTTGATTCACTATTGGAATTGTCAATGTTTCCTGACTTAGAGATGAATTTGGTGATTCTCCTCTTCTGAGTTTATTTTTGAATCTTCTAGTGACTATTCCAAATGTTTGATATTGATGGTCCTAAATTATGTTTAGTGTTTTAACCTATTGAGCTCACCATGAGAAATGATAGAATGTCTGAAGGATAAAATTGTAGAAAAAATACTAATCTTGAACCAATATCATGATTGAATTTATCTTGCAACCTTGTGAATGAGTGACATGTGTGAAGCTGTGTATGATAAAAGAAATAACATGTATTGCATGATATGCATTGAGAAGGCTTAAATTTATCTAAGTGATTGAAATTATTGTGTTCTCTCCATTCATGCACGATGTGTTGAAGTAAGAAAGAATTATTTTCTTTATAATTATAAATGTTGATATACTTGAGTGGTTTTATCTTTTGGGCCAGGTGCCAAATGTGGAACAATAGAGAAAGACTTCCTCTTTTTGGGAAGAATATAATATTTCAAGCACTTTTTCCAAAGCCCAAACCATTGAAAAAGATTTATCCTAACACAATTTATTGCTATAATTCTCTTCTACATCTTGTAAATAAGACATTGCTATATCATAGATGTATATATTCATGTAGATATTATAGACATGCACTAGATTCCCCCTACCCCAAATATTTTGAGGTAGCTAAGCACTTGGTGTAGGGACGTTAAATCTTCGAGTAGGAAGAACTCCATGAAAGTATAATCACCATAACTAGGTGGAAAAGCACCCAAATCATGTTTTTGATTTTGACTAGCCATGTGTGGATTGATAGTTAGAGGCTTCATAGATTATGTATTATTTATCATTAATTGATTACTACTTGTATGATGTACCATCACTAGTATGAGTAATGTTCTTTGTAAACATGCTAACATATATGGATAAAGCACTTGCACATGAGAGGATATAATTGGTATGAAGTTATTTCTCATCTTGTGACTAACTCTACTAGATTGATTATTGTTACTTTTGACTCATGTACATTGACAACCTTGGATCGTAAATGAGCCTCTATGTGAGAATGAATTTGTAAGGACAATATACCTTGGATGATTGGATAACACATGTGTAGGTGGTCTATGGACACATGAGAGTATTGTCCATGAAAGAAGGTATGTGGATGAAATTTTGTACTTCCACTTATATATGATCAAGGTATGATCTAGTCAATGATAATTATATTTTGGAATTGTAGTCTTTGCCTTACAATATTGACTTTCCTATGAGGTGCTAAGATTTGCACGGGCTAGAAGTTGTACAAGTGTGTGTAAGGAAATATGGGAACATTGAATAGGAAACATGAGCAACTTGGAAAACATAATGAAACACCAAGTTATGGTAAGCACAAGTTAATGTGTGCATGAATATGGTTATGAAAAATATGAAATCATGCAAAAATTGTTTCTAATGTTTAAGTATTGAGATGATTACATCTTAACTAGATACGAAGAAGCATTAAGGCTAATTATTGAATTTGATTTTTGATTTTGGGTACTAACATGGACTAAAGTGTGATGATGTTTCCATGAGTGCCACATAAAGATCAACACCTTTGTGAGGGTGATAATGTTGTTGGAGAAGAGGTAAACTAGCTTTGTAAAGTTGATAGGTAGTAATGGAATACACACACACACGTAGAAAGTGATGCATGAAGTTTTTTCCATTGAGTGTGATTCACTTATTTTGAATGTGCTTGATGCGTGTCTATCAAGTGAAAATTTGAGTGCATTTAGTTGATGAAAATGCATACCATGTCTTGTATGAGTCTTGATGACCATGTTTTGGATATAATGATAAATGGAATTAAAAGTACTTGTTGGCATGGTGTGGTGCCATAATTACTTCAGTGATTATTGAGTAAGACATCAAGATGATGGATCTTCCAAGAGGGGAAGGATGTCATAAGCCAATTTTAATTGTATTTAAATCATACTATGATATATTGAATTATTGAAGAAATTCAATATGTTGAGTGATAAATTTGATATTTTGAGATGTATTAAAGAAATTTGACTATCTTTTTGACTTTGAGATCAAATTTATTAAACCATTATTGTCACTTTCAAACAATATTTAAATTTAGACATAATGAAATAGTGGCCTGCATTTGAATTTAAGGCTAAGATATGCAAATTTGAATAATGGGGTGGCGAAATTAATGTCAATTATGAATGAAACGACCCCCATATCAATGCAAATAGGTAAAGAAGGAAAATATTTCCATTTTGAAGGAGGAATCACTGGCGAAAATCAAGAAGTGGCAATGAGTATCCAGGGAGGAAGAAAGCAAGTGACTTGATAGTATCGGAAATCAAAGGAAAAAACTGAGAAAAAGCTTTGGTATAGAGGTAAATAAATTTTTCTATACAAACATGCTTGATTTCTTAATAATATTTATTCGAAAAACTTGCAATTATCTTTTCAGTATGTCGACTCTTTTAGAATCAATGGTAAATTAATAAATATTTTAAAAGTGCTTGTGTAATTCGCTTAGAGTCGATTCATTTTTTTATGAAGATCGATCATTTTCTTGTTCTATGATACCAAGGCCTTATTGGCCATTCTTGCATGCTTTAAATTGGCACATTTTTCACCCTATCAACATGCTAGCCAAGCATGGCCGAGCTAAGTTTGTTGTGGATTTTTTGCCTCTATTTGTAATTTCTTGCATGTGAGTTATTTAGCCATTTTATGGCTATTTAGATTAAATCCGAATAGTAAAATTTTGTGTTATATGAAATGATGTAAAATTAAAACGTTGAATGTTCCCTTTAGGGAAACAACTGTATTATCACTATCATTTTTTTTCATAGTCTTTGATTCCAATGTTGGCTAGGCCGAAAAATGGATGTCACACCCTTTGGGTGTATGGATTATATTGAAATCATAGAGCAATAGAAAATCGTTGTTGTTTAAGTCGCATCGTTCACCACGAATGATTGAGGAATGAGCATATCGTTTCCTTATTGCATTATGATATATCAATTTGTAAGATTGATTAAATTGCTTGTTATTTGATCATAGGTAATTTATTACATGTCAAGCTATGTATGTCATTAAAAGGGATTCATCAAAGATCGACCATTGATAAAGTTTATGGTAAAACTGAATAGTCGTTTGACTATTGATCATTCTTTGGAACAAAAAATGGCTTGAACATTTATTCTTTTTCTTGCAGACACCAATAGGAAACACAAGTTTTTCTATAACCATAGAAACAATGATTGTTACAAGACTCTCTTATGTTTATGTTGGTCTTAAAACAACAAGTATGTCGTTCAATACATTTATTGCACAAAGAGTACTAGTATTGTTTAAATACTTGAATACTAGAATGATGGAAACTTTGTTCATTAGAATGTTGTACTGGATAACCTAAAACTGTTAATGAAACATATTGTCAGTAAATTGTAAACTTCTTCAAACAACATTGTTTTGCTACAAACAACATTGATTTTCTACAAACAACATTATTTTGCTGCAAAAATCATCATATTGCTATAAAACAATATTTGTTCTGCTACAAACAACATTATTTTGCTATAAACAATATTATTTTGCTACAAATAGCATTGCTTTTCTATAAAAAACATCATTTTTCTACAAACAACATTTGTTTTGCTACAAACAACATTTTTTTTGCTACAAACAACATCATTTTGCTATAAATAACATTATTTTCCTACAAACATCTTTTTGCTATAAATAGTATTTGTTTTGCTACAAACAACATTTTTTTGCTATAAATAACATTTTTTTGCTATAAACAACATTTTTTTGCTACAAACAACATTGTTTTGCTACAAACAACATTGTTTTGCTACAAACAACATTGTTTTGCTACAAACAACATCGTTTTGCTACAAACAACATCGTTTTTCTATAAACAACATTGTTTTGCTACAAACAACATAATTTTTCTATAAACAACATTGTTTTGCTACAAACAACATTGTTTTTCTACAAACAACATTGTTTTTCTACAAACAACATCATTTTTCTATAAACAGTATTTGTTTTTCTACAAACAAATTTATTCTACTATAAACAACATTATTTTCTACAAAGAACTTTATTTTGATACAAAGAATATAAGAGTATGTGGAATCTATTCAAATAGATATGTTCTTAGTTCTTTTACTTCTTGTATTACTGACAAATGATATGTCAATCTATAACATTATTTTGAATGGAAGCAATATGATATAATGGTTTTTATTTCAAAATGTATGCACAACTTTATAACTTAATTTGGCACATGTATGCTATGCACATAGACCTTCATCTATGTACATACACATACTTGTGACATACCTTCTTCAGTTAATTATTTAATTCATTTCTACTCAATCTTGAAATACGTTGAATGTAATCATTTGACATGTGTATGAATTGAGTGGATAATGTATTGAACAAATCCACTTGAATTGTTTTTTTGAATTTATTAAGTAGATAATTTCTTTTCGTAGATATGTGTGTAAATAATATTCTCTTTATTTAAGTAGAACAACAACACCTAAGTAGACTAGAGCACCTTAGGGTAGATTCTGCTAGAGCAAAGATAGTTTCTAAGGAATAAACTTGTGATGTTGAGAGTTACCTTCTAGGGCGGGTGTCGAAATGGAGTACAAAGGGTATAGGTTCTGCTTTATCCAAAACCTATCTTTTGTTGTTGCAACTTAATTTTAATGAGCTTGTGTTAACCTTTCTAACATTAGATGTCACACCAATCATGTCAGGCAGAAGGAGATCTAGCTTCCTTATGGATGTAAGCCTTCTTATGAGAGTTAAGCCCCAAAATGGTGGATAGTAATTGAGTAGATATTATATTCAAATGTATTAAGATGAATTGTTATGTGTTCCAAAGGTGTCTACCTATTGTTGTGCCTGCAACACACACGCCCCATTCAAAATGGGCACCCTCTCTTTTCGCTTTACCGTGTCACTTTTGTCACTGCCTCATTTTGTGTGCCCCCTATTTAGTTTTGCATCCTAAGTGGTCAAGGAATCTTAGAAGAATCATATTGAGTAGATCACATTATTCTACCCTCAAATTTACAAAGTCTTAGACCTTTGTAGAAATTCACTAGTTGTTTACCTTCAATCCTTAAAATTGGCATGTTTCGGGCAATGCGGGCTGCCCTGCGTGGGTTTCCTTTGCATCTTCACCATTCTAAATGACTTTCCCTTAGCTTTCATCCACTTAGCGGACTTTGGTGTTCTCGCTATCATTTTCAAAATGATTGCTCACCAGTCACAACCACCATCGTAGCCGCATTCATGAGGGGCATTAAATGATGAATTTTCTATAAATAACCTAGTTCGAGCTGTCATTTTCACCTTCAAACTTTTGAAAGACTTGTCAGAGCCTTTTTCCCTCGCCGCGTCCGTGTCCGCATCCTCGATCGTCATTGTTGCTGTGATTCATCATCATCCTCACAGGATTTTAAGGTAGGGTTACTATAATCGTTGGCTATGCATTTTTCTTCTAAATCTTGAAAATAGTTAAGTGTTCTTGGATGAAAACCCTGAAATTAGATAGAAGAATACATCCCCCACAAAACCCACATTTTTCAACTTGAAGAAATCCTTAGAAATCAACAATTTGGATTTGACGGAACTTGTCTTGAACCAGGGCATTCATGCCTTGCGGGCCCATAACCTGACTGTCATCATTGTCTTCCTTAGAAAATGTTTAAAATTTAGCATCTACGACAAAATCCTCTGTCGGGCCCACACCTATGGGAAGCCCCCTTGACTTGGCCTTATAAAGACATCACTTAATTCAAAACTCCAAAAGGAAAAATCCTTCGACCCTCTCGGGTCTGCGTGTGTGGGTCTCCACCTACAAAATGCCTTTGGGCTTCGTCATTTCGAATGGCAATTTGGTCACGTCCTCCTGAGATGTGGGTCATGCCTCTGCGGTTGGCATTAAAACTAAAAACCCTAAGTATCAAAACTGTTGTGCGTTCCCCTTGCAGACTTCCATCTATAGGTTTTTGTTCGAGCTTCGTCATTTTAAACGTCCTTCATGACCCATCAATTTCCCATCCGGCCCTGCATTCACAACCGTTGTCCAAACTTGAAACTAAGGCAATTTCCTCTTGCGGACTATCGTTCATGAATTTTTGTCCTTCTCCTACCATGCAAAATGTCCAACGACTTATGTACGCCCGCTACATAGGACCCAAACCTACCATTTCCATTCGATTGTACGTGAACAAAAAATTAAGCATGCACTTACCTTTTGCAGGCACGATTGTGCAGGCCACTTTGATCGGACTTCCGACCCGCTTGTGCTGTTTCAAACAGACGACACCCAATGCCTTCCCGCGCCTTCTGAATGACATTCTTGAACTTCAATGACAAAGTGATCACCGTCCCTCGATGCCATAGATCTCGCATGGTGGAACATCTCTTGCAGGATTTCACCTTGCCAGTGTTGTTTTCAATGGAAGAGCCTCAAACAATCGAGCTACCCTATGCTTCTACATGCTTAGAAGATGATTCTAATGCCTCCTAATCTTCAAAGTGATCTTGATGCATGTGCCAAAATTTCTTGACCTCCTCAATGGACCCCACCTAATGATAAATTTTTTTCGTGGGTGGAGCCATGTGGGCCGATGCATCATGATTGTTGTTTGTTCACTGTTGCTTTTAGAACGGTTGCCAACCTAGGGAGGTTTGTATCCATAGGTCCATAGTGTCATAACTTCCTCAAATAAATGACTAACAATGGTCCAAAAGATATGTTAGAATCTTTAAGTGATGAATCATTTGATCTAACATCATTTTGTAGGGCTTTGGCTAATGTTCCTCATGTTTTTATGTTTGAATTTGCTTACTACTCCTTTTTCTGTAGGATATATGGAACCAGCTATAGGATTTGTGAAGGCAGCCGCAGATAAATACAAAGGAAAGAAAATTGCCAAAACACCTAGGGGTAAAGAGGATAAAGACTAAATGAGATACAAGTTCCAAGGGGAACCTCTCAATTCTAGGGTCACTATAGAATGGAAAGCGATCTCAAATACTAATTTGGGACACATTGATATCGATGAATTCAAGAAAAGGGTCTGAATCAACCCCACAACAAAAAATGATAGAAGGATTAGAAGTAATGGATTGGCCAAGGCTGTTGGATTCCCATCTACCCTCATAGCTCCTGAACTTGTAATGGCCTAAAAGGAGGTATATCAGGAGGACACAAAAAGAATAGTAGGCAAGGATGGGAATATACAAGTTGATCTATTCACCAAGTCAATAGGGAAGACCTTCCACATCCTTACCTTCAATGAGATGGAGGAAACATCCAAATAATATGGAAAGAAGATGTGGGACATTGATCCCATCAAGTGCAAGAAGCTCATCAATCAGTACTGGTTGAAGGAGAAGAGGGGTAGTGCAAATAAAGTTCCCTAGGAGCTCTTCTGAAGTGATTTCTATGAGGATTACCATGAATTGGTAACCCTATTGAGAAAAGCTATGGGCCTTCCAACCACAACCTTCTTTCAGGAGTGGATGCTATACTTTGTAGAAGAAATAGTCTGAGGGGAAACCAAATTCTACTGGGCTAGAATGATTAGTGATTACTTGCACAAAAAATTTGTGGCCATGAAGAAGACTTCACAATCTATATGACATCATATCAGGTCTATTTAATCGCGTACCATGCTCAAGATAGGGGAATATTTGTTGCACAAAATCCAACACCAAGAAGGAAGCTAAAAGTACATGACAAGTACCCTTAGCTCCAATACAAGAATTTTAAGAAGGACTACTGTAGAGTCGATGATGCCTTCATAGGCCATATTATTAGGTTGCTTGGAGGTGACTTTGAAAGAAGGGTCTCACATAGTGCTAATGCTCTCATCTACCAGTTCAACTTTTTGTTCATCCAATTTCCAAAGTTTACCTACATTTGAACCAAGGGTTTCTCAATGAAACCATATAAGCTACCCCGGTACCCAAATGACTAGATGATACTACTTGAACTCTCCCAACAACTACAAAATGCACACACCCTCCTAAGTATAAAGGATAGATCAAGGATTTCTTATCCCCTCACATTTGGTCAGGGTATGTATGAAATTCACACATCCTAGTGTGTAGAGTACTCTGATAAGGAGATAAATGTATACAAATTGGAGTTCTACACCGCTAGACTGCGAATGGATCCATACAACAAGCTTAAGAAGATGGTCAAGATCGAGTGCACCCATCTACATAATGTAGAGGACTTTTGGGCCAATTGAAGAGATGATAGGGAGGTGTGTATGCAACACTACATGTGCATGATGATGTACTTTATAAAAATGGTGAAGTTGTTTCCAGTGCCAGATCAAATTGTCGAAGATGAGAGTACTGTGGTAGATTTGAGGCATGATGTTGCTGATAATCTACCATTTCCGCTGATTGACTGGGGTGAAGAAGAGGTCAATGACCTCAAAATTCTGACCAAGATTATTGAGGCAAGAAAAAAAAAATGGAGGATCCACATGAGAGTGAGACTGACAGTGCCTCTTCCATTGTTGCCCTAGTTGGGGAGACTTCAATGTCTCCTCCCACTACATGATCCAAGAAGAAGAGAGAACATCTGAGGGGAAGGAAAACCCTAAGGAGCACACAACCAAATGGTACCCAGGTAAATAAACAATATTTATTTAGGATTTTGATGAAGAAGAAGAAGAGAAGACAAAGCAAAGGACTCTAGGTGACAAAGTAATGCAAATACAACACATCTGTGAGAAAGAAGGTCATCAAAAATCATCAAAAGGGAAATCTCAGGTACCTGAGTGGCTTGAGAATAAATTAGAGAAGAAAAGATTGGCCTTGATGGATCGAAAGGCAAGGTTGGAAGCCATTCTAGCTAGGGCACAAATAAGTATAAAGAAAGAAAAGAAGTCGAGGGTCAGATCCCACCTAACGATGGATGCATCAAGATATAGGACGGTGTAGATAACTACTCCAGTGTGGGAGAGGAAGGAGTTAGCTATAAAATTTCCACCATTGACCTCAGGACAACTGCAAGAGAGCGAAAAATCAAGCATCTTCAGGGATTCGTCGCCACCATCGTGCTCCAAATGAACAAGGACAAAACTTCTAAAGAGGAGCTAAAGGAACATGTGGTAGATCTAACAACATATATTCAACGATGGTCATCAAAAAAGGATCTTCCCACCACATCATCAAATCCCCCATTGCTGTTGTCTGAAGATCACATCAGTAAGCTGGAGAAGAGAAAGAATTGGACAAAGACCACTGAAGATTTGTTCCGACGTTTGATCTATAATGGAGATATGGGCATTGGAACTGCTGCCAGAACAATAAATAAGTTATGGGATCTACAAAATTAGCTGGAGGTCTCCGAGAAAACTTTCCATTGCTTCACTGAGATATATAGAATCACCTATCCTAAGCTTGAAGCTATCTTGAAGATACCTGACAAATTATGGAAAAATGAGTTGGGTTTGGCAAAGAATGATCAATGGTTAGTTGAGACGTGGAAAATGTGCCTAGATCATCAGGGAGAAGTTTTGGAGCAGGTGCTCCATGAGGTAGAGCTCGATTTAGAATGGGCCAAGGAACATAGAGTAGAGGCTGAGGACTACCTTAAGCTAATGATAGATTATGAAATGCCAGCCCTCGAGCTCGATGCAGGAAAAATCAGGTAACATTTCCATAAGAAGATGGAGAACGAGGCAATGGATGTACTAACAACGAATTTCATGGACTTCACCACTAATTCTTCCATCCAATATGAGCAAATGGCCAAAGCAACACCCAAATTCTTAAATAATTGGGAACAAATTAGAAACCGATCAAAGAAATTATCATTTCAAATTCTCCAATTTGACATAATGGAGCGGGATAAACTTCAAATGATGATCGAAAAATTTGTGGAGTATGCCACAGGGTAAAATGAGGTTGGAAAGGCTGTAATAGATGATGAATTCCTCACAATGTAGCTACAACAAATGAAATCAGCTAGAAGACAAAGAACTATAGTGTTGCTCACTAGAGGACAAAATAGGCTAGAAGAGAAGATGTAATTTTATATTATCATATATTTGGGGGTAGGTGGAACCCTAATTTATAGTGAATCTTGGCCACATAATGAGATTAAATCTTGGCCATTCATTTTTCTTTTTGGACACTATAGACAGGGGGTCTTCTCTCATTTTGAAGAGAGGGTTGAGCTGTTGTAAAGACATTATGCTAGAATGTTAATAGAAATTCACTGATTTGGTGGATTCTTGAGTTCCAACTTCATGTTGCATGATTCTTCTTTTCACAGTTAGTGAATTTGAGTAGATTAACTTTATTGTTTTATGTGTTCTTACATGCTCTAGTAGATTAGTTAATGATGTTCATTTGTTTTGAAGAATTTTGCCGTGTTGATGCCCTTCCTTGTTCACGATTTTTGTTGTTCATTGTTGATGAACAACAACATAAAGCTCTAGTCTAAAAATTATATGACTGTTGCACCTATGTTCTATCTCTTGTTCATGTTTTATGGTGAATGAAAGGTTGAAAATCTGCAAACCTTAGAAGATTGTAGAAGTTTCATGAGAGTGTAATTTGATTTGGTTAAGTGGAACTTTGTTTTGGGAAGGCTATCCATTGTAGGGTCCTCCATTATCACTGTTCCTTGCTAGTTTCAGGTCTAGGAACTTCTTCTCTTCCTTGCCCTTTTTCCCATTTTTTTAAAGTAGTGACTTTGAATGAGGTTCATTGCACATTCTAAAGCCAAATCTGAAGTTGAAATAGGAGTTTTAGACTGTTGTTTGAACCTACAACAATTATGTAGTAAATTCGCATCTTAAGAACTCCATGAAAAGAGCCAATTCTTCTCCAGCTTAACTTATGTAAGTCTGCCTTGTGATTACCAACAAGATCACATTAAAACCAGTTGAAATATTCCAAGCATTGTCATGACCTAACACCCAAGAGACCTTGGGGTAGTAATTTTTAACTTGTTTGCAAATTTCTACCTTTCAAAAAGGTAGCATACTTGTGTGCTACCTGTGTTTAGAAGGTGCAAAAACACCCATCAACACTTGACAATATATTATCATCCACTCAATCCAGATAAGGTAAATTTGGACAGGATAGAAATAGTCATTAGGATAATGAACCTCAAACTACTATTATAATTTTTAATCTTCTCTTAAGACTATAGTAGAAAATGAGATGAATATTAAAGGTTGAATTGAGACAATGCTTATGAACCTTTATATATATAAACAAAATATTGTTGGTTGCACTACTTGATGTCTTTGAAGATTCATTATGGAAATAGAATGCTTGTTGGATGAAATTTTGATTATGTTTCTCCATGTAAGAAAGGTAATGCTTGCTCATAAATTCATCGAACATGTTTCCTCATGATAATCAAATAGGAGGTAATGTGGTAATGCAATTTATTTACTTAATAATGTATACTCATATACATACCCATATATATGTATATACATACATACATGAGCTATACCTTCTTTATTCGATATTGAACATTTTATTCACTTCCATGCTAATAATTGCATGTTCTTACATTGGATCCACTTCATTACTTGATATGTACTCATGAAAATATTATTGGATGGTTTTCATGCAAGTAGTAATGTTATCTTGATAGAAAATTATTACTTGCAAAGACTACTTGTTGTTTAAAGAAATGATGGACTTAGCAACATTGATGGTAATCTAACATGTAACCTTCATGACTGAATTATGTATGAGAAAAAGCGTCAATCATGATGAAGTTTGGCTAAAAATTTGTGATGATCACGATGTGATTAGATATTGATTGATTACTACACATATTCCATTACTTCTATTTATTATTGCATTGCTAGTTTCCCTCGTGCTGGCTCGGGTAATCTTTGATGGATAAAAGATTCCAAGGAAGTGTCTCACTTTGTGATAGAGCAGAAACGTGCTCCGATAATGTTCTCACCCACGTGATGGATGAAATAGTTTCATAGCATGCAAAGATCCTATTAGGAAGGTTCAAGTTTAAGTTTGTTGTGTAGTCTTGTATTGACCTAGAGGTCTATTGTAAGGGAAATTTTCCCAAATGAATTTCCTTGTGAATGGAAAATGTAAACCAAATTATTAATTTAATATAATTATTTATCTTTTCCTTGTGCATTGGACACGTTTCTTTCTTTGTGTGTGGTGATGTGTAATTTTTGGATTTAATTGTGTTAAATCTATGGAAGTTATTACACACACACTCTCTCTCTCTCCCCCCCTCCACCTTCCCCCTCATTCTCTCTCACTCTCTCCTTCCCTCTCTAATCTCTATCTCTCATCTTCCCCTCTCTCTCTCCCCCTATGATGGTTGAGGGTATAGGGTTGGGGATATAAGGTTAAGTGTATAGGGTACAGGGATTAGGGTTTAGGATATTGAGTATAAGGTTGAGGGTATAGGTTATAGGGATGAGGGTTGAGGGTGTAGGGTTTAGGGTTTAAGGTATAAGGTTGAGGGTTGATGGATAGTGTTGAGGGTTGAGGGCATAGGGTTAAGTGTATAGGGTATAGGAATTAGGCTTTAGGATATTGGGTATAGGGTTGAGGGTAGTGGGTTTAAGGTTAATGGTTTAGAGTTTAAGTATAGGGTTGAGGGTTGAGGCTATAGAGTATAGGGATGAGGGTTTAGGGTATATGTTTTAGGGTTTAAGGTATAGGGTTGAGGGTTGAGGAATAATTTTCAAGGTTGAGGGTATAGGGTTAATTGTATAGGATATACTAATTATGGTTTAGGATATTGGGTATAGGGTTGAGGTTATTGGGTTTAGGGTTTAGGGTTTAAGTATAAGGTTGATAGATGATGTTCAGGGTTGATGGTATAAGGTTAAGTGTATAGGGGATAGGGATTAGGGTTTAAGATATTGGGTATAGGGTATAGGGTTTAGGGTATAAGGTATAGGGTTAAGGGTTGAGAGTGTAGGGTTTAGGGTTTAAGTATAGGGTTGAGGGATAATGTTCAGGGTTTAGGGTTTAGGGTATAAGGATGAGGGCTAAGGTTGTAGGGTTTAAGGTATAGGGTTGATGGTTGAGGGATAGTGTTCATGGTTGAGGGTATAGGGTTAAGTGTATAGGGTATAGGGATTAGGGTTTAGGATTTTTGATATAGGGTTGAGAGTATTGAGTTTAGGGTCGGGGGTTTAGGGTACAAGGTTGAATGTAGGGTTTAGGGTTTAAGTATAGGGTTGAGGTTTGAGGGTTAAGGGTATATGGATTGTTGATGGTTTTTTTATGCACTTCTCAACACAAGTAATGCGTAGGTGCATCACCTCTCTTGAAAGACAACTTTCCACAATTGCAGAACACTATCCCAAGGTCTCTCGGATGTTAGGTCATGACAATGCTTGGAATATATCAGTTATTTGATGTGATTTTGTTGGAATCACAAGGCGGTTTTACATGGTCAAAGCTGTAGGAGAATTGGGTCGATGGATGGAGTTTTTTGTATATGGAATTACTATACCTTGCTGCAGGTTCAGGCAGTAGTCTTAGACTCCATTGTTTCCTCAGATTTGGCTTTACAATGTGTAATGAACTTTAACACAAGTTATTTCCAAAAAAAGGAAAAAGGGGGAGGAAGGAGGATGGTTCCTGGACCTGCAACTACCGATGAACAGTGATCATGGAGGTTCCTACTGTGGACAGTTTCCTTAAATAGGATTTCACTAAATCTGAATTCTCACAATATCATCAAATCTATGCTATCTTTTAAGGACTGCAGATATTCATCATTCATTCCCCATGGAAATGTGGATAAAGATAAAGTTTAATGAGCAACAATGAAATTAAAGTCCAGGATAACTTTACACAGTAATCTACCAGCAACAAATGACCAAAAGTATGGACAAGGAAAGCATACACACATCAATAATCTTCAAAACCAAAGACAACATACTAACTACCAAAGCTAATTTAAGGATGCCAAAGTAGAAAAGTAACTTGAAGAAAAGTTCTAACTAGATGGAGAAGAATCATGAAACATGTGGAGAAACCTAAAAATACACCAGAAAATGACTGTATTTTCTATTATAATTTCTACAGCATGCCTTTACAACAACTCAACTCTCCTAAAATGAGAAGAGGAGAGCCCTATTTATAGTTTCCAAAAAAAAAAATGAGTGGCCAAGATTCACTTTACAATAGGGTTTCACCTACCCCCAAATATATTACATTTATGAATTCACTCTTTTCTTTTCCCTATTTCGTCCTCTAGTAACAACACTGTAGCAATTTCATCCTTTAGCTATTTTCCCTTTGTTGTAGCTATTCTCTAAGGAATTCTTCGTCGATGACAGGATTGCCTTCACGCTTCTTCAACGCTGCATACTCTATGAAGTTCAAGATCACCGGCTGGAGCTTATCCATATCCATGATGTCTGATTGCAGCACCTAGTAGGTCCATTCCTGGGAATTGCTAACGAGATTTTTACAGTCCTCTTCATATTTGGCTGTATTATCCCTGAAGAGCTCTGACTTTGCAAAGGCACGGGCTGCAAAACTCATAAAATCTACGGTGACCTCAACTGACATCCCATCTTCCATGATTTTTGTCAAGTGGGGCTTTATATTCTCAAGATTGATCTTGACTGTAGGTGGTTCATACCCTGTCATCAGTTTGAGGTACCGAGAGCACTCTTCTCTGGAATCCCTAGCCCATTTGATGTCCGATGCTATCCGCTCAACGATCTGCTCTAGCCTTTTCCTTATGTGATTGAAATCTTGCTTCTAGACATCCACTAACCAGTGGTTGTCATCCTTGAAGGCAAGGTCCTTCTTCTAGACCTCGCTTGGAAATGTGAGTATGGCCTCGATCTTTGGATAGGCTGCCTCGTACTTCCTTGGGAATTCCTCACAGATCTACCTCATGCCCTCAAGGGTCCTCTACACTTTGAGGAACTTATTCGTTGTTCGGACAACCAAATTGATGCCTGTGTTTCCCATGTCTAAGACCTGTCAGAACCAATTTTCTGTAGTCTTGTCTAAGTTTCTTATTTTTCTAGGTTTTTAATCTGTTCCCAAGATAACAACTATGGTAGAGCCGATGACATGGTGGGTTGCTCATCCGAGGATGACCATTGCTGAATGTAGGCCGTTAAATCGACCACTTGTTCCTTGAGCTCCTCCTTTGAAATCTTATCCTGTTGGATAAGGTGTACCACTGTGGTGACCGACTCCTAGAGGTGATCGACCTTTTGCTCCCTCATGGCCACTCCCAAATCGATGGTGGAGACATTATAAATTATACCCTGTTCTCCAACCACTGGTGTCGCTATCTGCACTGCCCTTGATCTTGAGGCATCCATGGTTACCTTCAATCTAATCTTTGGTTTCTTCTCCTTCTTCTTGGTGCTTATTTGTGCTTTGGCCATAATGGCCTCCAGCCTTGCCTTGGGATCCTTCAAGGTGGGAGTCTTTTGCTTTAGCTGTCTTTGCAGCCAGTTGGGTACTTGGGGCTCCTCCCTAGGTGTTTTACTTTGACTACCACTATCCCCTTTCTCGAGTTCAATGACTCTGATGACAAGAGCCCTCTCTTCAGTCCCTACATCTTCCTTATCCTCATCGGAGTCTTGTTGAAGGGTTTCATGTTTAGTGGGGGACTCAGTGTGTAACTGCTCCTTTGGTGGACCTTCTTTCTCAACATTGCCCTCTTCTTCATTTTAATTATATTCATGCCCTTTGGGGTTCTCCCCTTGCTCGCCTTCGTGGAGGGATGCTTCCTTGTCATGCTCTAGGGTCTGGTGACACCCTTTAGTCATAGAATTGTTGCCCTCTAGTTCTTGAGTAGAAATCTCCTCTTCTTTTGCAAGCCAGTCCTCGACCTCTTTGTCTTCTATCTCCTTGAGCTGCTTGCCCCATTCTACATTGAGCTCAGGGTCATTTGATTCTCTTATAAATTCAACATACAGCTCTTCCCTGCTATCATTGGAGGACTCGTAAGCTACCTCGTCTATTTCTCGATGCTCAAACAGTGGATGTTCATGGTACTCAAATTACTCATCCTTCGGCCTCGTTGCAGCCTCTAACTGCCATCGCTCAAGCTTGTTTGATATTTGCATTGTGGCCTCCATCTTTGGTGGTTCAATAGAGGGAAGGGGAGCTAGAGTACAGGCCATAGCCTGAGCTATTGCAACCTAAACCATTGCATTAGTGAGCATCCCTGAGAGCTCGAATGGCATATTTTTCATATATTTCATGAAAGACTCAGGGAGACTAAGGGAAAGCTCTGTAGCAGAAGAAGTAGAGGGGAGGGAAGGAGACATAGAAGAAGAGGAGACCAACGAGGTCATGGCAGATGATGAATCCATAGGAATGATCTACAAGATTGGAGGAGTGGAAGCAAGGTGGATGGAGATGTCCACCGTTGGCGGGGAGGAAGCGGAAACTGCAAGTGAAGTAAGCGGGGTAGGGGTAGCAGCAGTAGCAATAGTGACCATAGTAGGCAGAGAGTTTGGCGAGTTAGATCCTTCTCTCCCTATCCTATGGGGCAGATCCTTGGACATCACAATCATCCTCATGCCCCCAGTGGTCTTTCTCTTCTTCTTGGAAGGCTCGGGCTTAGAAGCCTTACGGGCATAGACCTTTGGCTTGGGCAGCTGTTCATTGGCCTCCTTTCTCTTTTTGGTCTTGACCGATGGTGGTGTGTTAGATGCCTCCCAAGTTGCAATGGTAGCTGCCCCTCCATCGGAGCCACTTGGTTTAGTTTCTAGTCCCTTGAATGTCAAAGCGACTCTCTGTTGTTTCAATTGGGCCACCTTTTGGTCAACCCATGCCCTTGTTCAGATCTCAACGGGCCTAGTGAGTATATTGATGTCATCAAGCTTTGGTTCATTCTTCTAGCTTGGGTTGATCACCGTGTCCTCATCCTCCTTAAGCTGGTCAGGGACCAGACACAAGTTTATCCTTCGTACATAGATAGCAATCATGTGTATGTACTGCCGCAACTGCACCTCAAGATCATCCTTGCAGTTGGCCAAAAAGTCTTCGACATTGTGGAGGTGGGCATACTCTCATCCTAGTGCCTTCCTGATGTGTCCGTACAGGTCCATTCGAGGCCGAGCTGTATATTGACGGAAGTTGTACTCGACCAACTCCCTTTCTGAATACCCCGCACACTAGGAGGTATGAATCTTGTACATTCCTTGACCGAGCCCAATGGGGTAAGGCGTGCTTGCCAAATGCTTGTTACTCAAAATGTTATGAATGTGCCTCAGTTGCCAAGTCAGCTCCAAAAGAATAATCCGGTTGTTGGGGTATCGGGGCAACTTGTTTGGTCTTTCTGTAAATCCCTAGGCGCGGATGTACGTGAACTTCAAAAACTAAATGTAAAGGAAGGCATATTGCCTGAGGAGGGCTCTGGCACTATGAGAAACTCTCCTTTGAAAGTTTCCCTTGAGGGATCAAATGATGTGGGTGATGAATGCATCATTCACCCGACAGTAATCCCTTTTGAAGTTTCGGAACTGTAGTTGAGGGTATTTATCGTAAGGCTTGAGTTCCACCCCTAATGGATCACTAGGTATCACCGCCAATCCCTGATAATGTCGCTGATCAACAAGGGAATATACCAAGTAGGAGGTCATGAAGAACATGGAGGTCTTCTTTAAGGTTTTAAACTGCTCATGGAAGTAGTCACTGATTATCTCTCCCCAATAGAAGGCAACGTCATTGCCACGGAGAATCTGCTCTATGAAGAAAAACATCCACTCTTGGAAGAAGGCCACAACAGGAAGGCCCATTACATGGCTTAGCAAAGTCACGAGGTCACGGTAATCTTTGAAGAAATCACTATGGAAAATCTCCTGAGGAAGCTTGCTTGCACTACCCCGCTTGTCCTTTAACCAATACTGGTTGATTAGCTTCTTACACTTCAAGAGATCTTGCTCCGATAGTTCTTTGCATTCTTCAATGGTGGGGGTCTCCATGCTCTTGAAGGTAGGAATGTGGAAAGTTGTTGTTATACCCGACGGGGACATGTCTGCAAGGATATTTCTGTATTGGTCTATTATAGTTTGGGTCTCCTCCTGATATTCTTCCATGCATGCCATTACCAGTTCCGGGGCCACCAAGGCCGGCGGGAAGCCTGCAACTTTGGCAATTCCCCTGCTCTTTATCGATTTTTCATTCTCTTTCTTGGGGTTCATCTTGACCCTTTGTATGAATTCGTCAACATCAACCTGGGCGATGTTGGTCTCTGTGACATCTCTCCAAAGAGAGGAAACTCGGGATTGTATGGGGACCCCTTGGAATTTTTACTTCATCAAGTCCTTGTCCTCCTTGCCTCGAGGTGTCTTGGCTATTCCTTTCCCTTTCTCCTTGGAGGCACCATAAGTTTTTGCATCGGATTCCATAAATCCTGCACAAAGGACATGAATTAGTAACAATAATCATGACCAAAATGGCTTTGGACAAGTCCCTGCATATCAAGATTAGCTCTGCAATCATTATTCATATTCAATAAGTACATAACACTTGATAATTCATCGTTAGAAAGTAATGCAGACAATCCAGGCTCCCAGGGTCGAAATTCCCTTAGCAGTATGCTGTTTGAAAGGGAAAATTGAGGATGGAACTCCCAAAGGCATTTCTCGGTGTTGGATTTGGTCAATTGAAGGTTGATGTGAAGGAAGACCTAATTTTAGCAAGTGGGAAATCTGTTTTGGATTTGGAGGTCATTTGATCCTTCATTTGGGAGTTCAGGCATCAGATGCAAGACGACCATTGGAAACAGCACAGGGGGGACGAAACTCCGGGTGTCAAAATCCAGGTCTCGAATTGCCATCACCAGGAAGTGGCTACGAGTCAGCCATTAGAAACAACGAAATGGAAGTGGAAACCTAGGAGGGGAATTCCAGAGGGCACTCTCCGAAGACAGTTTAAGGACTCAGGAAACCAGATGGCGAACAAAGGATCAGACTTGGAGGTCGGGGAGTTGTCCCGAATTCGTCGTTAGAATAGCGCCAGTGGACCGGAATCCTGGTGGTCAGAATCTAGAAGAAGCTCGGGCTCAAGAGTTTATCTAAATTTTGGTTTTGGCGGGCAATGGATAGGGGTCTAGGAGTCGGGAAGATGTCCCAAGACGACCGTTTGGAACGGTGAAGTCGACATGGAGTTCCAAGGACGGAGTTCTGGAGGTCGGGGTCTGGGTGAT
>CM021101.1:134894168-134939779 GCA_007115665.2 Sequoiadendron giganteum | reverse complement strand
CACCCTATTTTGACCCAAAAACCTCATTCTAGAAGATTCCAAAGTGGGATGCCTAGCTATTTTATCCTTTTCCAAAAGGACAAATGGTAATGGTAACACTACATTTACATTGTCTCTTTCACCACTGTTGGTCAAATAGTTTCACCTCTTATGGGTAAATGTACAAAACACTTAGGATAATAATTAATTAATGGATTTACAAGGTTGATGACACCTAAATCCTAACATTCTCCCACTTGACATCATGCATTGTAAAATAAACCCATATAGATACAATTACATAGAATCAAGTATAGGGATCAAGGCCCATGGCCTTCCTACACCAAGATAAATTATCTGTGGTGATTGGCTTCGTAAGAGAATCTGCAACATTATCCAAAGTTTCAAATTTCTCAATCAAGACCTATCCATTCTCAACCATTTCTTGCACAAAGTGATACTAAACATCAACATGCTTAGTACGAGCATGATACATAGGATTTTTAGCCAAACATATGGCACTCTAAATATCACATCTGATCCTCACTATCTTACAATAAAGACCGATACCATTACCAAGTCTCTATAACCGATCCTCTTCCTTAGAAGCATGTGTAGCAGCCATATACTTTGCTTCAGTGGTAGATAAAGCAATTACAAGTTGTCTTTTTCTCATCCAATTCACTGCACCTCTAGACAAAGTAAACACATAGCTACTAGTGGACCTTCGACTATCCAAGTCACCTACCCAATCTGTATCAACAAACACCTGTATGTCCAATGACTTATCAACATTATCAGTACTATGATAAACCAAACAATAATCAAAAGTTCCTTGCAAATATTTGAATACCCTTTTAACAAAATCCAATGTTCTTTACCAAGGTTAGACATAAACCTACTTAGAACTCCCACTGCTTGGGTTATATCTGGTCTAGTACAAACCATTGCATACATTAAACTACCAACAACACTAGCATAAGAAAATTTAGACATTTCATCAATATCATCACCCGATTTAGGACACATGTCTAAACTTAACTTAGTACCAACAAGAAATGGAATATTTACTGGTTTACAGTTCTGCATATTAAACCTCTGCAAAATAGTGTTAACATACTTACTCTGACTTAACCAAATCTTTTTGTGAACCCGACCCCTAATGATTTTCATCCCAGGAATATATTTAGCAACCCCTAAATCTTTCATATCAAATGTGCTAGAAAGATAAGTTTTAAGTTCCCTAATCATTGCCTTATTATTACCAATGAGCAACATATCATCCATATATAACACAATAATCAGTATCTGATCATTAGTAACTTTAAAATAAACATAGTGATCCTCTTCACTTCTAACAAAGCCCAAATTCAAAGCAAAGGCATCAAAATTTTGGTACAACATCCTAGGTGACTATTTTAAACCATATAGAGACCGTTGTAACCTGCAAACCAAGTATTATTTTCCTTTCACAATTAAACCGTCAGGCTGTTGCATATAAATTTCTTCCTCAAGATCTCCATTCAAGAAAGCAGTTTTAACATCCATTTTTTCTATTTCTAGATCATAAGCAACAAAAATGAATAAAAGGAATCAAATAAAAGTTAACTTAGCAACATGAGAGAACATTTCACCAAAAACAACTCCCTCTCTCTGGGAGTAGCCCTTGGCCATTAATCTGGCCTTGTATTGTTCCAACTTACAATTTGCACCAAACTTCTTTTTATATACCCACTTACAACCAATGGCCTTTCTTCCTTTAGGAAAACTAACAAGATCCCAGGTGTCACCATTTTTCAAAGACATCATCTCATCCTACATGGCCTGCATCCAAGACTCACATTCTTCTAAAGAGAGAGCCTCCCTGAAAGATCTAGGTCCATCATCAATACATAACAAAGAAAAATTACAACGAAAATCAGGTGGGCTATATCTGTCAATTAGATTTCTTTGTCTTGAGGATCTTCTAAAAGGTTGAGTAAGAAGTTCCTCCTCATGTTCATCCTCATTGTTTTCAACTTCTACTGTTACAACAGATTCTTCAGAACTCTCTTCTTCTTCTCCATCTTCTTGTCCATCTCTCTGTTATTCCACATGTGCATCTTCTTGCTTAGTTTCAAAATTCACTATCTTTGACTTTTCCTTTGGTTTCTCATCTTTAGAGTTAGCTCTAAATTCCCTGAAAATTACATCTCTAGAAAGTATTATCTTTCGTGTTAGTGGATTCTAAAGTTTATATCCTTTAATATTTTCACCATAACCTACAAAGATGCATTTTTAAGATTTGGGATCCAATTTAGACCGCTTCTCTTTAGGCACATGAACAAAATACTCACAACCAATGACCATTAAATATGAAACTAAAGGCTTTCCAACCACATTTTATAATGTATTTTATCAACAAGAGCTTTGCAAGGAGATATATTAATTAAATAACAAGTAGTACCAACAACTTCTACCCAAAGGAAATTATCTAACTTAGCACTACTTAACATGCTTCTAGCTCTTTCCATTAATGTATGGTTCATTCTTTCTGCTACCCTATTTTCTTGGGGTGTGTAAGGTGTCGTATTTTGCCTAATAATTCCTACATGTTTGTAAAACTCATCAAATTCCTTAGAAAAATATTCATCCCCATTTTCATATCTCAATACTTTTATCTTATAATATGTTTTCTTTTCAACCAATGCCTTAAATTCCTTAAATTTGGTGAAAACTTTAGATTTTGTATGTATAAAATAAATCCAAGTATATCTTGAGTAATCATCTATGAAGGAAACATAATAAAGAGATCTACCCAAAGAATTTGTATCCACTGGACCACATACATTCAAATGAATTAGTTCTAACAATCTATTAGCTTTATTAGTTCCTTTAGGAAATGATGACTTGTTTTGTTTACCAAACATACAATCCCCATATAAATAATTTTTACCAACAAAATGATCAAAAATATCATCTACTATTTTCTTATCAAGTATGTTCCTAAGACCTTTTTCACCAATGTGAACCAATCTATGGTGCCACAACATACATTCATTTTTAGTGCTAGTTTCAAAAGAGGAATTACAAAAAGTAGAGGCATGTAGCATAGAAAAATTCCCTGTCTGAGATCCTTTAGCAACCACCAAACTTCCCCTTACCATCCTGCAACCAAAATTGTCAAATGCCACATGCATTCCAATATCATTCAACTTGGAAACTGAAATAATTATTTTTTAAGTCCTTGAATATGTAAAACATCATCAAGGATTTTAACCCTCCCATCACTGAAACACAAATTTACCTTTCCTTTATCAATAATATTTTGTGAGCTATCATATCCCATGAAGACCTCTCCTCCATCATATTCTTTGTATGTATAAAACCACTCCTTATGAGGAGTCATATGGAAGGAAGCACTTGAATCAATAAGCCAAGCATCATTACAAACTGTGTTAGCTGAAATAATCAAAGCATCAAAATCACCATTATCATAGGAATTTTTTGTGGAGGAATCTACATTATTTTTCTTATTTCTATATTCCTTCTTCACATGTCCCCATTTACCATAGTTCCAACACTTCACTCCGCTCTTTACAGGGGTCTTAGATCGTCCTTTAGACTTATCCTTCTTCTTATCCCCTTTAGGCCCTTTATCCTTGGACCTACCTCACACATGCTAGGCATCTTTGGAGCCACTATGCATGGTATTTCTCCTCATCTCCTTTGAAAGAAGTATAGGTATAATATCATCCATCTTAGGTTCTGTACCACCACTAGTTATACCAACAATTAAATTTTCCCAAGATTCCAACAAAGAGAAAATTAATAAAATGCATTTATCCTCATCTTCTATTTTAACATCAATAGATGAAAGCTGACTTATAATCAAATTGAAAGCATTCAAATGTTCAACAATAGAATCACCATCGATCATATTTAATGAATATAAACATCTTTTGAGATACAACTTGCTAGAAAAAATCTTAGTTTGGTAGATTTCACCTATCTTCCTCCAAATCTTGTATGTTGTGTCTTCTGAAGAGACATTTAGGAGGATAGAGTCAGTGAGACACAACCGAATGGTCCCTCAATCCTTCTTGTCTAATTTATTCCAATCTAACTCTGACATGGATGAAGTAGATGGCTTCTTATCAACTAAGAATGGTAACCACTGATCTCTCTCCTCAAGGAGATCCTCCACTTTCAGCTTCCACATCTTGGAACGAATTCCATTGAACTTCTCAATATCTTGACGAGAGGTGGAGGCCATGATATGCAATCTTTCACAAATCTGCAAAACCCACAACATAAAAGCTCCCACTGCAAAAACAAACCTTCAACACTCTAAAACGAAAGTGTCCCTTCCTTAACATAACTGTTAGATTTGATACAAAATGTTGATTATCAATGTGAAGAAATCCTGAAATATGAACTTAAATGTGAATGAAAATCTGAAATGTGTAGATTAACCTTTAGCCTTAGTGTGAAGAAAGAATGAGAGAGAGAGATAGAAGAAACATAACACATACAACAACATATTTACGTGGAGAAACCCCGAAGGGAAAAAGATCCACCACTGAAAGAGAGGAAAGTATATTATTGATAATCTGAAATATTACGTGCAATAGTATACTTCTCTTATGAATCGCTATAAATTCCCCATTGCAAACTTGCAAAACTGAATTGAATAACTTTATCTCAAGGCCCAAATTTAAAGAGATTTGTGAGGATGAAAACCACCATGGTTTCACCAAACAGTACCTCCTAGAAAAACCCACACCTCCCTCCTTGAAATGGTCAAAAAAACCAAAAATAGCCTCTTATAGATGCTCTTACAACTGTCATAAGGCATCTCTCATGCATGGGCACTTGGGGTCCAAGAATAGCATATTCTATCATAGGGAATCTATCAAACTATCCTAGCATCTTATGAAAACTTTCATAAATTTCATAGATGCTCTTACAACACCCTATTTTGACCCAACAAACTCATTCTATAAGATTCCAAAGTGGGACGCCTAGCTAATTTGTCCTTTTCCAAAAGGACAAACAATAGTAGTAACACTACATTTACATTGTCTCTTTCACCACCATTGGTCAAACAGTTTCACCACTTATGGGTAAATGCACAAAACACTTTAGGAGAATAATCAATTAAAGTATTTACAAGGTTGATGGCACCTAAATCCTAACATGTATGGTGTAGGGATAATTTTCAAGGTTGAGGGTATAAGGTTAAGTGTATAGGGTATACAAATTGGGGTTTAGGATATTGGGTATAAGGTTAAGGGTATAAGGTATAGGGTTAAGGTTTGAGAATGTAGGGTTTAGGTTTTAAGTATAGGGTTGATGTATAATGTTTAGGGTATAAGGTTGAGGGTGTAGGGTTTAGAGTTTAATATATAGGGATGAGGGTTGAGGGTATAGGTTTAAGTGTTGTTGGGATTAAGGTGTCTCAACCTTAGAGTCCTAATATTGATTTAATTTGATGTAATTAGTGTATTTATTTGTATTATTTAAATGCCTATGGTTTCATGTCACAAATTGGGACCCACCGACTAGGTGGCATCCTCATTAGAGGTGATTGGATAACACATCATCATCCCAAGTGGAAATAGGCATCCAAATTTGGAATCTATGACATATGATAGATTCTATGATGCGTGATAAGGCATATTTGAATGCATGGAGAAAGTTGGCACCCAAGATGGGTTATGACAAGATGTAAGCGAATCAACTATTTTTAGTCAATTATGGCAGATTCTCTTACACCTATAACTATTGTTAGCTATGAAAAATTCTATGACAGTTGTAAGATGTGTAAGGCATCTTTCATACACTATTTTTAACATATTCTAGGTGCCCAAGCTAGGAAGAATAATATTTGCATGTTAGACACTTGTCAAGGGTGTAAGGGAATGTTGTACATATGATCAAATGCATTTCTAAGGCGTTGAATATTGTGCCATGTCATTTTGGGTGCACCTCACCTTCTAGATGCTTCTTGAAGCTTGTAATACTCCATTTATTGAGTGCCTTGAGTTTTAGAATGCATAGTTTGTTTGTAGGTAACGAAGTGTTGCCAGTATTACTCCAAAGCAGGTGTTCGTGTTGAAGCACTTGTTGAAGAAGCTTTGTACTTGGTGATATGTTGTAATTCCTATTTGATATAATAAAGAAGTACTATGCTTTTAGAGGGTGGGGTTTTTTACTCGAAAGGGTTTTCCCCACGATATATTTGGTGTCATTGTTTTTATGCATTGTTACTATTCTATTTCCATTATTCTCCATGTGCTTCTCTTATTGTAATTGTTAAAGCTATTGAAAATAGTTTTTTTGTAGCTCTCTCTTGATTATATTAGTGTAGGAAGTTGTTTCCGTTCATCCGACTTCCTTTCATTTTGTATCAGAGCTTGGCCAGCCTTGGTTCCTTTGTTGGGTAGAAGGGTTTTTTGATCTAATCTTTATTTCAATGGGAGTTTTGCTGAGGTGTGTATTTCATGACCTTGTTGTAGGAAAGAGATGGCAAGCACATTTAGGAGAATTGAGATAGAAAAAATTAATGGTGGTAATTTTGAGTTAAGGAAGCTCAAAATGAAAGAAATTATCGTAGACTGTGATCTATGGGCTATTATTTTTGGAACCAAACCGTCAAGAATGAAACAAGATGATTGGGATCTCATGGATAGGAAATCCAAGGGTCTTACTAGACTCTGTTTTGTCAATTTTGTCCTCCTGAATGTCCATGAAGAGAAAAAAATTTCTTCTATGTGGAAGAAGCTTGGTGATGTCTATTAGGCTAAATCCATGGTAAGCAACCTTTTCTTGAGAAAGAAGAGGTATTCTTTGAAAATTGAAGATGGAGGTTCCATAGCAGGTCACCTAAATTCATTTAACATGTTGGTTGCACAACTGGGTTCTATTAGAGACAAGATTGATGAACAAAACTGTTGCATGCTCCTTTTGTGTTTGTTGCTAGAGTCTTGGGATCACCTGGTAATGGCTATTGGAATAAATACTTCCAACTTTAAGTTGGATGAGGTTGATGCCTCATTATTGTCTAAAGAGATGTGAAGGAATTATTCTAAGATGGTCAAGGAGGCCCTTGCAGTTCGTGGAAGAACAAAAGAGAGAAGCAAAAAGAAAGACAAGAAATATAAGTCAAAGTCTTCGTGGAGATCAAAATGTCCTGGTAAAAATTCCAAGGAAAAATGTTGGATCTATGGTGAAGTTGGTCACATTCGTAAAAATTTCAAGAAGGAGAAGAAGAAGAAAAACAAGTCTTTCTCTGATTCCGAATATGAGAAATCATCCCAAGATTATGGAGAAGCATTTATCGCAGCCTTGGCAACCCATGCATCAGATGATGCATGGTTCATAGATTTGGGTGCATCCTTTCACATGAATTCTCATAGAGTGATTCTCAAAGTATAAGGAGTACAATGGTGGAGAGGTATACCTGGGTCATGACTCTCACCTGAAGTTTTTTGGACATGGAAGAGTCAAAATCAGATTTCTTGATGGAAGAGTGAAGAGGATTGATGGTGTCTTGCATATGTCAATTTTGGCATGAAACCTACTTTCTGTAAGTAAATTGAATGATTCAGGAGTGTAAGTTATTTTCTCTAGTGGAGGATGCAAGATGACAAGAAGATCTATGGTGTTTGCTAAGGGAGTTTGTATTGGCACTTTGCTTCAGCTTGATGCATGCACTGTACAATGCAATATTTATTATGATGTATTGAATAAGAGATCTTTGGATTCTTCCTCCTCACCATCAAATCATGTAGAAAATAAGTGTGTTGAGACTACATTCGATGGTCATGCATTTTGGGTACCTAAGCTTGCTCATTGTATGGAAATGAAGCTTCTTGTAGAGAAGACAATGTTATGACACCAACGAATTGGTCACATTGGTGAGAAGGGTCTTAAACCCTAAAAAATAAGAGCCTTGTTGAAGGTCTTGATGATTGTAATCTTGAGTTTGAATTTTTCAAACATTGATTATATTGAAAATAACACCATGTTTCTTTTTACTCTAGTTCTCATAAGTCTTCTGGGGTTTTGGACTATGCACATTTAGATGTTTTTGGTTTTGCAAATGTCCCTTCATTATAAAAATATATTTATTTTATTTATTTCATAGATGATTACAATAGAAGGAAATTTTCTTATTTCCTCAGAAGTAAACCTGAAGTCTTTAGTTGGTTTAAGGAGTTTAAGGCCTTGGTAGAAAATCAAACTAGAAAAAAGATTAAGTGTTTGAGAACTGATAATGTTGGTGAGTTTTGTTCTATAGAATTTGACAAGTTCTGTAAGGAGCATGAGATTGAGAGACATAAAACAACTCCCTACACTCCATAAAAAAATGGAGTTGTAGAGAGGATGAACAAAATATTGATGAAGAGGGATAGGAGTATGTTGAGTGGTGCTAGCCTTGGACAATTTTTTTGGGTTGAATCAGTAGCCATTGCATATTATTTGATCAATAGATCTCCTACATCAGCGCTTGTTGGTAAGACACCCATGGAGGTGTGGTCTAGTAAAAAGCCTTTAATGAGACATCTCAAATTATTTGGTTGTGAAGCTTATGCTCATGTTCCGATTGAGAAGAGGTCAAAATTGGAAAAAAAAGTTGTTAAGTGTATCTTTATTGGTTATGGTGTCGGTCTAAAAGGGTACAAGCTTTGGGATCCAGAAGCTCAGAAGGTTCTCTACAAAAAAAGTGTGATCTTTAGAGAGATGAAACCTTCCTTTGTTGAGCTGCAACTAGAGAAAGAGGAGAAATAGGACAAGGAGGTGGTTTAGATTCCACCTACTTCAAAGAAAGAGGAACCAAGTACTATTGGACCTGATGACGAGGAGAGCTAAATTAGCTCTAAAAGTTTTGAAGAAGAAGAACCTCAACCTCAGCCTTTGAGGAGGTCTATATGAGTTAGGCAACAACTAAAAAGGTTTGGTTATTCATTATTGGATGCTAGTTACATATTTTCCTTGATCACTAATATCGATGAGCCTAGGATGGTTAGAGAGGCTATGTGTATGAATGACTCAGATTCCTGGATGCAAGCCATGGATGAAGAGATGGATTCTTTAAAGAAAAATAATACTTGGGATCTAGTACCTTTGCCTAAAATATGTTAACCTGTTGGTTGTAAATGGGTTTTCAAAAAGAAGTGTGGTCCTGATGGCAGTGTTGAGAAGTATAAGGCATGGTTGGTTGCTAAGGGGTTTTCTTAAGTGGAGGGAATTGATTATGGGGAGATATTTTCTCCTGTACCAAAGTTGACATCTATTCGGCTTTTGTTGTCACTTGCAGCTATAGATGACTTAGAAGTGGAACATATGGATGTGAAGACAACATTCCTTCATGGTGATTTGGAGGAAGAGATATACACGTCACAGCCAGAGCATTTCATTGAAAAAGGCAAAAAAAACTTAGTTTGCAAATTGAAGAAGTCTCTTTATGGTTTGAACTAGTCTCCTACAATGTGGTATCAAAAGTTTGATACCTATGTGTTCATTGGGATTTTAGAGGTCTAAATTTGACCATTGTGTATACTTTAAAATTGATAATGGTCAGATTCTCATTATTGTCCTATACGTAGATGATATGTTGTTTATTGGGAATGGTAATATGATTTTAGATTTGAAGTTTCAGTTGTCAACATAGTTTGAGATGAAAGACCTAGGTGTAGCTAGGAACATTATGGGAATGGAAATCATAAGAGACAGAGCTAATAGAAAGTTTTGGTTAAGCCAGACCAAGTATGTGAACTCCATTTTGGAAAGATTCAACATGGTAGATTGTAGATAGTTAGTTGTTCCTGTGATGCAAGGGACACAGATTTTTGTGAATGATTGTCCAAAATCTCCTACTAAGATGGAGGACATGACTAGAGTACTATATGCAAGTAAAATTAAGAGTCTGATGTATGCAATGGTGTGTACGAGACCAGCCATTTCCCAAGCAATGGGAGTCCTTAACCATTTTATGGCTAATCTTGGATGGGTGCATTGAGATTCTCTTAAGAGACTGTTCAAATATTTATGGGACACTTCTAAGTATGCCTTGTGTTTTCATGGTTATCCTACTGAACCTCAGTATTCTGTGAGCATTCAAGGATATGTGGATATAGATTGGACAGGTGACATTGACAGCAAAAGATCCACCAATGGTTATGTAATTATGATGTTTGGTGGTGCTATCAGTTGGACGAGTAGGCAACAAGTTGTAGTCACATTGTCCACGACAAAGGTAGAGTATATGGTAGCCACTCATACTTGTAAGGAATCCATTTGGCTTAAGAGGTTGTGTTTTGATATTGGTTTAGATGCAGGATAGATTACTATTTGCTGTGACAGTCAAAGTGCAATTTATTTAGCAAGCAATTCTACCTTCCATGCCAAAACAAAGAACATTGTTGTTCAGTATCATTTTGTTTGAGATATGGTAGAAGATGGAAAGGAGAACCTAGAAAAGGTTGACACTTTGGTGAATGTTGTAGATGCATTGACAAAACCAATAAGCACATAGAATTTTAGATGGTGTTTCAATTCCATGGGCCTTGAGGCCCTGAGTAGATGTTTTTGTATGACTCTCGACAGGTCTTCAACAAGTGGGAGAATATTGGGATTAAGGTGTCTCAACCTTTGAGTCCAAATATTGATTTAATTTTATGTAATTAATGTATTTATTTGTATTATTTAAATGCCTATGGTGTCATGTCACAAATTGGGACCCACTAGTTGGGTGGCATCCCCATTGGAGGTGATTGGATGACACATCATCATCCCAAGTGGACATAGGCATCCCACTTTGGAAT
Source organism: Sequoiadendron giganteum (assembly GCA_007115665.2). NCBI lineage: Eukaryota > Viridiplantae > Streptophyta > Pinopsida > Cupressales > Cupressaceae > Sequoiadendron > Sequoiadendron giganteum. Next base: position 134,928,989 of record CM021101.1, on the reverse strand, counting down.
CTATGAAATATGATAGATTCTATGACATGTCGTAAGGCATATTTGAATGCATAGAAAAAGTTTGCGCCCAAGAAGGTTTATAACAAGATGTAAGAGAATCGACTATTTTTAGTCAATTATGACAAATTCTTTTATAGTTGTAAGTGTTGTCATCTATGATAGATTCTATGATAGCTGTAAGATGTGTAACAAATTTTTCATACACTATTTTTAACATATTATAGGTGCCCAATCTTGGAAAAAGAATATTTGCATGTTAGACACTTGTCAAGGGTGTAAGGGAATGTTTTACATATGTCCAAATGCATGTATAAGGCGTTGAATATTGTGCCATGTCATTTTGTATGCCCCTCACCTTTTAGATGCTTCTTGAAGCTCATAAAACTCTATTTATTGAGTACCTTGAGTTGTAGAATTAATAGTTTGTTTTCAGGTAACAAAGCACTGCCAGTATTACTCTAGAACATGTGTTCGTGTTGAAACACTTGTTGAAGAAGCTTTGTACTTGGTGATATGTTGTAATTCCTATTTGATATAATAGAGAAGTACTATGCTTTTGGAGGGTGAGATTTTTTACCCAAAAGGGTTTTCCCCACGGTATATTTGGTTTCACTATATTTATGCATTGTTACTATTCTATTTCCATTATTCTCCATGTGCTTCTCTTGTTGTAATTGTTAAAGGTGTTAATTTTTTTTTTTTTGTAACTCTCTCTTGATTAGATTAGTGTAGGAAGTTTTTTCCACTCACCCAACCTCCTTTCAAGTGTAAGGTTGGGAGATTGAGAGAGAGGGAGAGAGAGGGAAGGAGGGAGGGAGAGGTAACGATGGAGAGAGAGTGAGATAGAGATAAATATATAAGAAGAGATGTAAGGGGGAGGGAAAATAGAGAGAGAGAGAGATAGAGAGGTTGGGAGATTGAGAGATGGAGAGAGAGAGAGAGAGAGAGAGAAGGAGAGAGAGAGAGAGAGAGAGAGAGAGAGAAGGGGGGAGGGAGAGGTAGATATGGAGAGAGATAGAGAAGAATATAGGAAAGGAGAGATAGAGAGGGAGAAGTAGAGAGAAATAGAGAGTAGAGTGGGAAGGAGAGAGAGATAGAAGATAAAGAGTAGAGAGAGGAGAGAGTGTGAAAGAGAGGTCTAGAGCATAAGGGATAAACAATGAGTGAGATAGAGAGAGAAAATATGGTACAACTTGCTGATTACTAAAATTTGACCTCTTGATTATTGAAATTTGACATGTTGATTACTGAAATTTGATTGTCTAAAAAATAATAAGATCTTCCAAAAACTAAAATTTTCATTATAACTCCTAAATATTTTAAACCACTCTCAAACATCCTAAAATAATTGTATAGACATGAATTTGGACCCCTCTCGCAAATTCCCCTCTTACACCCTCTACTTTAGGAAAATCAAACCTGACTAAGAAATTCCACATCACCTATATGTAATGCATCCACTTAGTGCTTGTACTTTGTGTCAATGGGGGAATTTCTATTGAGGACGCACGCATGATGCATAGATGTTTGCACTGCACGTTGTCATCCTTGATAGATTCCTAGCCCTGGAATCCGTAGAGACGTTACATTCTCCATTGGCGATGAAGTGTAACGCCTTTGCACCTTCCTACTAACACGAGAATGACTCTTTCCCTCCTAATTATCCTTCAAATGCCTATCTTTCAACTTCACTTCATCCCTTTAGCAATCTTCTACACAATCTCACATGTTGGCTTGATTTTAGCTTCACAATTCTTGAGCTCCTACACATCTTCTCTACATCTTGTTGCACTTTTTCCACCATTGGAATTGCAACTTGGTGTCCCAAGGGGCGACTTCTTTGTTGTTGTGGTAGCATAGACCTTACCAAGCTTGCATCCTCCTCTACGTGCTTGAGGGCACCTTGATTGAGAAGGTGATATCGTTTCATTTCTCCATTTCCACAACATTTCCACTTGATTTATGCAACATAGTGTTATTGTTATTGTTCGGTATACTTTCTATTGTTTTCTTTATCACATTTTCTATCTTGTGGATTCTTTTGCTATCCGTGGAGGTGGAAACACTAAAGCCGGGGTTTAACTATGACAAACCCCTAGATAGCTCCAACATTTTTCCTCTCTTGACAGTGTGTAGGTATATGTACATGTGAAGCTTGCTGGCAAACTGGACTCGTAGTGAGTTAGTCTTTATCATCTTTTCTTTCTATCATCTTCTTTATCATCTTTCTATTTATTTTGTTTATTATGTCATTTATTATTCTGTTTAGTGCTTTGAACTTCACTTGCTAGACCATTAGTAGGTTTTTGGACTTCATTTGGTACTTTTTCACTTTTTGGCCATACAAACGCCAGCGCCCCAAAGAGACGCCAACATGCCACGCTGTTGTCCCTGACCCACCCTAGTGTCCTCGGGCAAAGAGTTGTCTAAGGTACGGTTTGGGTTCCAAAACCTAGCTCGTTTAGCCTCATCATATCTCTTGGGTTAGTAGAGTGACAATAGCACTTGAGAGTGCTCTTCATTCTCTATCCTTGATCTAAAAGATCTTATCCAACTTGAGGTAGATTAGGGCAGCCATCTGTTCTTGGTTCTCTGTAACCTGGAGCCTTGGTGTGGTTGGTCCCCCTCTTTTAAATTTTGGTGAACCTGACGTGAACCATTTTGGTTATGTTTAGATGTGCTAAAAGACTCTTTCCTCGTATTGTAGGAGTGTTATGGGTGTGAGTGTTGTGAGGCGCTTAGCCTTGCAACCTAACCTAGAACCCCTAGTGGCGTAGCTAGAAGGTTCTGTAAGCATCATGAAATGAAACCTTAGTTGGGTCACTGTCTAGTTGCGAAACCCTTGGGGGATCTATGAAAGTCCTATCTAGTACACGTAGTGGCCTCCTTTTTACATCTACCCATCCCATCTATACAACATGCAAGTGAATCGCGTGGCATAAATTTCACCTTGTAGGAATTTTTGATGAACTATAACATAGAGCTATCTCCCTTATACATCCCCACACGAATCAATGGAAACACTATAACATGTGTTCTTGTTGACCCAACGTGTTAGGTGAATGTCATCACTGAGGAGATTATGATGATTAACTTCCTACACAAAGATGGGTATGATGAATCTAGGAGTACCATCTGTACACACGATGGGAGTTTTGTACCTCCCATTGATTGCATCACCTTGTTAGTCTTAGTTGGACCTAATTCTATAAATTTAATCTTTGACATAATCTCGGGGTCTGAACTCTTCAGGGTGAAACTAGGTATCCCCTGGTTGGTTGCTATGAATTTAGTTCCCTCGATGGTGCATAAGTGTCTGAAGTTTATCCATGAGGGTACAATGCATGTAGTCCACAACACCAACTATAAACCGTCGATTGCGCATGGGGGCTACTCACTGGATCAATTTTGGCCCATGCCCATTGGTCTGCTTCCTCCTAGGATGGACCTCTTGTAGCAAACTTATGTAAAGTACAAGAGTGGGGGCATAACACCTAAGGTGAGATACCCTCCTTATCCTTATTTCATCTCACATAAGGCTTGTCTTAAGGCAGAGCATGAAAACACCTTGGCTCAAAAAAGGTTCTTTTGCCTAGGGCCCTTCTCCTTCTTCTTTTGTTGTCTCGATTGTCGCTTCCTTTCGCCTTGTTGTGGTACCATCATCATCTATTCCTAGGAATTTATTGGAGAAATCGATGGTGCCCACTTGGCGAAAGCCGAAGCGCCTGACATTTGAAATTCCCATCTTACCCATGAGACCTTGACCCATTTGGTATGGTAAGGGGAAGGGTTTCCATGGAGAGTCCTCTATGTCTTGGCCTCATGATCTCCTACTGCTCCTACCTTTAAGGCAGTGAATTGGAAGAGGCTCACCGTTGAGGCGTTAGAGTCGACTCCCCCTATTGTTGTTCCAAAATATTCTCAACCTATCCCTCTGCTAGAAAGGGTCATGATGGACACTCTGATGGTTGAACAAGAGTCTTCAGTTCCAAACTACCTTGCCTGTGAGTGCAAGTGTTGGAGAAAGGATTTGGCCGTTGAGCAGGCCACCCTATAAAGGAAAGAAGGGGATTCAATAATTTTTGCCTCGACACCTTCTGCTACATTCTCCTCTCTCATCCCCTCTGCTTCAATTCCTTCAACCTTTGTCTTGCTTCCAGCTCCTGCCGCAAGCGTAAAAAATCCTCACTTGAAAAGGGTGTAGGTGTTTCTTTCTCCTTCGGTTGAGCCACCTCTTCTGATGTCCCTCTTGAAAATCCCACAGTTTCCAAAGCCTATGGGCATGCCAAATACCTTAGTGGTGTCTGATGCGGTTCTCTCCTCTTCCTCTGTGCCTTCTACCTCATCCGTGGGGATCTCACATCCTCCAATGAAGTGAAAGATGGAGGATGACCCCGCTAGTCTTAGGGGTTGAAAGAGGGGTCCACCTTCTTTGGAGGGTGGTTTTACATTAGCTTGTGCCATCCTTATGATGGAAGGAGTCCCAACATCCCTAGAGTTTTTCGCTTCTCTCGAGTCACTCGGTCAACCTAGTAGTGAATCTTGGGTGCCACCTCCCTCGCACATTGAATTAACATACAAATCTCTAGTGAAGTGCATGTTTAATTCTGTGGATGAGGACCCCACCTTATTAGTGTTTTTCGTAAAGTAGCTAACTTTCACCCCATGGAAATTGAGCAGAGAAGACCTTGCGGGGCCTTCTTCCTTAGCTCTTGTTTCAGGAGGGTCAAAGGGTTCCCCCCTCAATATTCTTCCCTTGTAGGCTCGTATGCCTTCCCGTTATGATGATCTAGATTGAGAGACTGGTGACCTTTTGGTTGATGAGGACTAGAGGGAGCCTCTTCTTTATTTGTAGAGTAAATTGTGAGTGTGTTTATGTTCCCCCGTGCTTGCGTTATATGTTCTTGGATGAACCTTGTCACCGTTGTAGGTGCTTGGATACAAGAGTTTTTTTGTGTCATGAAAATTCCTTTATTTGCTACATCATTCTTCCTCTATTGTGTATTGACTTTCAACAATTAGGGACGATGCAAAGTGTTGGGGGCATTTAGGCTTCCCTTCCATGTTGACCTAATTTTTTATTTTTATTTTGTCTTCTCATGCATTCTTCACATGGTCTGATGTAGTAGGGGGTTGATGATAGTTCATTTACATACTATTATCTATTTTTCTATATAAATATGAGTAACTCTGACCTTGAAATATCGGACCACCCTTGTGCCCTTGTTCGTGATGTTATTATATCTTCTTGCAACTTTGTTATCTTATCTTTCTTGCTTGATTCATGATGTTGTGGTGGTCATGTGTTGTCCCTCACATGTGCAACAAAATTACCATGGTTACATCTCGCTATGTCCTGCGGGCCACAACACCACTTTTTCATTCTTTCTGTTCTCTCCTTAGGATTCCACATGCCTTTGTTTTTGACACACACCATCCTAAGGGGGGGCTATCATATCACTTCAATTTTTAGAAAATACATTTAGTGGCCAACGAATCTTTTCTTGAAAATCTTTTCAAATTTTTTTTCAAAAATCACATTCCTCACCAAGGACCCCTAGTGAAATATTTTTCCTTCATTATGGGTTCGTGAAGAAAGAATTTGAAAATCCTTCCTCTAAGGAGGGAGCACCTTCTCTTGTGGGTGAAGTTTGACCTTCCCCTTGCGAGGGGACCTTCTTCCTTTTCAATTCCTTAACGAAGTGAACATATTTCAAAAGGATTCCTTGATGTTGAATCGATTTGCGAAAAAACATTCTTGTACTTTCAAACTGAGAATCCCTTGAGTGGATCCCTTTTCTTTTGAAGGGTTCCCAAGGGACCCCTTTGAAAGCTTCTCTTTCAACTTTCAATTGTTTGTGTGAATTTTTGCTTGATTACTTGCCTACGAGGCTGGTTTTTGTTTCCTAACATGTTTTTCTTGCGGATTAACATGTTGCTTTGCAAGTGTGCTTGTGAAGCTTCTTTCCAATCCGAATCTGGTGAGTCCCCTACATTGGGCTTCCGTTAAGAGAGAGTACCTGAGAGAAAATTATTTATAGGTCTGAGGACCTATGAAGTGCTTGCATCCTACAAGATTTTTCCATCATTGGTTTGCGAACCTTCGGTGCACTTTGATCAACTCTGTAGTTCTAAGGATTTGCAGAGTCCTTTGTTTGAACCTCCTTAGGAGAGAGTGCCTGTGGAGTTATTTTTCGGCCCTACGCTTTCAATATTTGTTAGGTTGCGGTTTGCTTCATTGATGGTTCAGGTATATGTTTCTAAACTTTGTTGATCTACTATACTGAACATTCATTGGCCCTCATGCTTGTTAAAGTGGGGGGGAAATGTATAGGTATGAATTCGTACCCTTCTTACAAATTCCCCTTTTACACCCTCTACTTTAGGAAAATGAAACTTGACTAAGAAATTCCACATCACCTATCTGCAATGCATCCACTTGGCACTTGTCCTCTATGTCGATGAGGGAATTACTATCAGGGACGTGCACATGGCGTGTAGATGTCCACGTGACACTACCGTCCCTGACAGATTGCTACCTTTGGAATCCGTAGAACGTTACATTCTCCATTGGTGATGAAGCATAATGCATCTACGCCTTCCTACTGACCCGAGAATGGCTATTTTCCTTTGAATTCTCCTTCAAATGCCTATCTTTCAACTTCATTTCATCTCTTTAGAAATATTCTACACAATCTCACATGCTGGCTTCAGGGACAACTTTAAGAAACCCCCCCTCAGCAAAGGTGTAAAATCCTGGGGAATCTTTCTTTTTATTTGAAAAAAAATTTAATTTTCTTGGCGAATCTTATACGCAGTATTAAATTTTTTGTAAAATCTTGGTGAATCTTAATGAATAATTGGTAAAAATAATAATCACAGTGGCGAATCCTAGTGAATAATCACTAAAAAGATTAATTACAATGGAGAATCTCTTCTTTAAAAATTTGCATAGTTGCTCGATGCAGTTGCCCCACATATATATATTTTTAATATTGAAGTAGGGGCCCAAGGGCGATAGCCACCAACGGGGTCAAGGGGCAGAGCCCCCTTGTGGGGGTCAAGGGGGCAACGGATGAAGTGTTTTTAAAAAATCTCACTTGAAAAGTAAGACTAAATGAAACCTGAAAATTTTACCATCGATTAGCTTTTAAATCAGACGACTGCAAGTCCATTCTGTGAGCGAATATCGACATGAGTGAACATTATCGATGGGACACTTAGGGATGTCTCACCAATACAACGATGATGACATATGGGTGATCCCACAATAGTGGTTTACAATTTTTGGTCAAGCTAGACATTGAAATTATTATTTTTAACTAAATCTTCACATCCAGGCACCTATAGTGGCTAAACCGTGAGGAATTTAAAGATGATGCAAACTAGAGTCTTGTCACGTTTTGTCTGTAGATTCCAAAAATATTTTTTTCAAAATTTTTGGAATCAAATTGCACTTCTTTTTCCATCTCCCATGAAAACTGGTTTTTTTTCAGAAAACAACATTTTTAAAAAGTGACGCACACCAATAACACATAACTTTTTTTTCATGAAGGATAAAATTCTAATTCTGTAAAATTTAGATTTGTAACTTCAATATCTAGTGCTTCCACTTGGTTATATAGTTTTTTATTGAATATATTTTCTTTAATCAAGTTTCGAAGTTAAAGTAATTATAATTCAGACATAGCGTGACCGTATAACGCGTAACTTTTTTTGTATATATCGAAATTCAATTTTTTGTTGTTGTTGGATCAAGGACTTCAATATCTAGTGCACTCACATTTTTCAATTTTTTTTTGATAATCTGCTATTTTTCCACATGTGCAGAACAAAGACCTTCATTTTTTATGAAAACCGATGTTTAATAAAACTTAAAAAACAAATACATAATAAAATCAAAACATATTAAAATTATATTCATTGGATAACTCGTTATGAGGAATACCATAATCATTTGAAATAAATTTTAAATGAATTCATTTGATCCCCCAAAAGGTAAATCAAAAGTGTTTTTTTATCAGCATTTTGATAGGTGTAAAAGAGACTCATTTATAGGTATGGTTTAAATCTAGCGAGGTTCTATCCAAGGGGGTCTGATCTAAGGTGGTTTGATCAAATCCTCTCCAATTGGAATCCTTAAAATGGAACTTTTTAAGGCTTAAATCATTATATTTTCAAAAAATATGTGATTTCAGCAAAAATCAGTTCCTCTTAGAAATTGTAAACCAGCTTTGTGGGATCACCTGTTACATGTCATGAACTATTGGAAACAGTGAATGGTAGAGATCAAACAAAGCTTTGATCAAATGTCTTTCCGAGAGCTTGACATGAATATTGTAGATTCCCTTCATGATTCTCTGAAATTACACAAGTGGTGTACCTGTGCCTTGGTAGACCCCAAGTGGAGTATAAAAGCCTTATCGACGTGAGTGAACATCATTGGTGGGACACTTAGGGATGTCTCATCGATACAACGATGATGATGTATGTCATGAACTATTAGAAACAATGAATGGTGGAGATCAAACAAAGCTTTGATTGAGCGTCTTTTCGGGAGCTTAGTGTGAATATATAATAGATTCCCTTCTTGATTCTCCGAAATTACACAATATTACTAGAAAATATTATTAATATTTTTAATTACTATATAAACTACTGGCGAATCAGTGCCAATGACACATCGTTTACATGATGAATTAATCGAGACAAAATTATTTTTTTGTAAAAACCTGGCGATTCAGTCTCTGTTTTAACTTGTACTATTCGCCATTTTTGGAGCTCCTGATTTCTATTATTCACCAATCGGCGAAGATTTGCCACTAAAGTTTTCCCTAGCCGGCTTGATTTTAGCTTCACGATTCTTGAGCTTCTACACATCTTCTCTACGTGTTGTTGCACTTTTGCCACCATTGGAATTGCGACTTGGTGTCTCGAGGGACTGCTTCTTCATTGTTGTGATAGTGTAGGCCTTACCAAGCTTCCATCCTCCTCTACGTGCTTGAGGGCACCTTGATTGAGAAGGTGATATCATTTCATTTCTCTATTTCCATAGTATTGTCACTTGATTTACATAGCATAGTGTTATTGTTATTGTTTGATATCCTTTCTATTGTTCTCTTTATCACATTTTCTATCTCATGGCTTTTTTGGCTGTTCGTGGAGGTGGAAACACCAAAGCAGGGGTTTTACTATGAAAAACCCCTATACAACCCCGACATTTTTCCTCTCTTGACTGTTTGTAGGTATACGTATGTGTGGATCTTGCTAGCGAACTAGACTCATAGTGAGTTAGTATTTACCACCTTTGCTTTCTATCATATTCTTTATCATCTTTCTAGTTATTTTTTTTATTCTGTCATTTATTATTGTGTTTAGTGCTTTGAAATTCACTTGCTAGACCATTAGTAGGTTTTTGCACTTCGTTCTGTACTTTTTCACTGTCTGGCCATACAAACGCCGACATCCCAAAGAGATGCCAACGTGTCGTGTTGTCATCCCTGACCCAAACTACTGTCCTCGGGCATAGAGTTTTCTGAGGTATGGTTTGAGTTCTAGAAATTGGCTCGTTTAGCTTCATAAAATCTTTTGGGTTAGTAGAGTGATAGTAGCACTTGAGAGTGCTCTTCATTCTCTATCCTTGATCTAAAATCTCTTATCCAACTTGAGGTAGTTTAGGACAACCCTTTGCTCTCGGCTCTCCATGACATGGAGCCTTGGTGTGGTTGGTCCCCCTCTTCTACAACTATATACATGAAATATAACTTAAATTATAAGAAAGTAAATGTCCATATGTAAATGTCAACATTTTTCATGTATATAGTTTCCTTGAAACATAAGGACAAGAAATAGAAAAAAAATAGAAGGAAAAATTCAATATAGACCATAACATGAGCATGTTATAACACTCTTACGTTTTGTGAATGCATTCAAATAATGTGAGCATGTTATAACACTCTCTTTTTTTTTAAAATTCAAACCATAATGTGAGTGTGTTATAACGTGATCACGTTTTCACTATTTCGGGACCAAAAAGTGAAGTGGCTACTTTTTGGCTACCATATTTTTGTATTTACCCGTCTATCTATTTCCATTCTAGATACTAAATAGATGTATTAAAATTAACTCCATCATTAAAGTTTCCCTTAAGTTGAGTTGCAATTTTTTCTTTAAGCTACAATATAGACCAAGAACATGCTTTGATGTTGGGCATAGGAGGTTCCAAATAGGTAGTATTATTTATGCTTGATGGCTAGAGGTTTGGGTGTCTTTACACTTGCATTTATTATATTTATATCATCCTTAAAATTTTGTAGGAGCAACATATCAATCATTAAATTTGTCTCAAAGATAATATTCATGATTTTTTTGTAATTTTTTGGCGGTGTTCTCAAATAGTGTCAGAAAGATTATTTTTATATCATGTATATTAGTCAATTAAATGGTAATGGGTTCCCATTTTTCAAGGGTAATTTTTTCTATAATGATAAATGAAAGTGAGTATGAGGGATTCTATTGATAGATCGAAGTCATAATTTATATTTTTTGGGTTGTTTTCATCAGATCGCTAATTGTGAAAACTGATTTTTGTTTTATCACATAACCTATGAGCATTGGAATTTGATCATCATTGCTCATGGATAATGAAGTTTGAAGGTCATTGGTCATGGATGGTGAATTTAAGTTTGATAAGTGTTGGGTTTTTTTAAAGGGATTACTTCTAGAATTAATTAAGATGAAGTTTGGACCCTAATAAAATTGTATATAAGTTTATATATATTGGGATAGCTAACATTAGCACATGTAATTATGCGTCACATTCCTATTAAGATAAACATCTATTATTGTTAGATAGATCATTTGTATTTGGATTAGTTTATATTTATATACCCAATTTCTTCATTGTGGTTAGGAATTGGGTTTTTAGATCTAGATGCATTGCATCTTGATGTATACATTTTTATTTATTTTGGGTTCCATTTTTTTTGGTATTGAGGAATTCTTGGTATCTTTCATGCATCATAGCTCTAAATAATTACCTACCATGAAGAAAATTTATATTTTGAAGATATGTTGATGGTTTTCACATGAATGTTCATAGTTTAAGTGAAACAAGAGTTATTATTAGCATTATACCACGAGGATATGGATCTAGATGTGTATACATTATGGTAGTGAGTGGTAGGAATTATGTTTTTGAGTTTAATGCTACTCAATGTTGAGTGGATTAGGTTACTTATATGGGATTGGAAGGAAAATATGTGCTTGGTATGAGTGCAAATAAGGATTGTGTGGCATGAGGATTGATGTTATTAAAAGTGTTGTGTTGGTCAGTGGAAGATCATGGGTACTTAATAATCCATCATTGATATCAATTTCATTGTTCTTCTTAATGAATATTTGAGTATTTCTTGGTTCTTGAGTTATCCTTTAAATTGAACATGGTATGATCTTAGTGTTTATATTTCTAAGAGGATTTATCTAGGGCCTTTGGTAGAATGTTCACACTTTTGATTCAATTTGTTCATTCTAGGGATGTATATTAAGAATAACCTTATGCGTCCATGTTATATTTATCTTTTTTTTAGTAATTTCCAACAATAATTTAAAAAGAAAATTTATTGTTAGATTATCTCTCACTTATAAAATTTCTTGAATTTATCCTCAAGTACTAGTCCCAAGGCTGGAACTTTAAGAAGAAATCATAGTTAAGTATTCAAATCTAAAGATTCCAGAGTGAGGTTAGAGTTGATTACTCTATTATAGTGCATCAAGTTAGTGACAAATTTGATATATATTTAGTTGTTACATATTGATTGGATTTTACCTAATATTTTTTATAGATTTAGCATATAGTTCTTAGAACCTTAATAGGTAATGGTTGGACATATGGAACCAATGCCCATGTTTGCTTCTATGTAAGTTGATAATGCCTTGTTTATAAATTTAATATCAGGGAAGAGTTCTCCTACTTAGGTAGGTATGAGGAACAATGATTATAGTTCTCTTAAAGAATTTATTGATCTCGATTTGTTGTTTGTAACATTATTTAACTTTATAGTCATTTGACTATTTTTTGAGGTTGATATTGGGAATCATGATCCATAGCTTGCATAAGTGATTGTGTATATATACTTGGGTGATGAATGTCTTTCACATACCCAATAATTAAAGAGTATAACACTAGTAATTGGATAAAATTCTAAGCTCAAGCTAGAGATAATTGAAGTGGTTGAGCTAGATATTACAGGAGTGGACATGGGAGCAATTAGATTTAAGTAGTTATTAACATGTTTCTAGTTTGATAAGAAAATTTATTTAAGGAAAATAGAGAGGGATATGATTTGGTTTAGTTTATTCTAAGACATCTACTTAATGGTCTTCATAATTTCTTATACCAACAATCTTAGCTAAAATTTTAGGGTTTTTTGGATCTTTCTTTTCTAAATTTATTTTATTAGAGGATTTAGTGCCAATTATTATTGGTAGTGATAGGCCTCCTATTTTTACTTTTATTTGTAATTTTTCAAATATGATCAAGAGAAAAGATCTAATTTTGAATCTTGAGGCATTTCCTTACAACTTGTATTCCTTTGGTGAATTTCATTACCCTAATACCTTTGGAAAATCCCCTAAGGGAAATTTTCCTAGCGTGAACACATAGTTAGAAGACCACAGATTTTTGTTTTAGAAATGATAATACTTTGTTTATGTTGAATAGATTGTATGTGTATAGTTGTTCTAGATATTTTTTTTTGAAAGAACAATACACAAGGATTTGTAAACAAAATCACATCTCTAGAATTTTGTCCACATTGAGGGCTTGAAATAAAATATTATTTTTCAGATTTGATACACTTGAGGGTTTGAGATAAATAATTATATTATTTTCATATTTTACCTCCTTTACTATTATGTATTTGATAAGGGAATTGATATTAAATTCTGGAGAGCTGCAAAATTGGGTAGTTTGATAAGATTCCCCAATCTTCTGTACATTGCAACTATTATTTTTATTGGACAATGTCACTATTCATGGATGGTGATGAAGATTGCAACTTATGTTGTAGCTAAAATAAATGCACATAATTAGACATGGATGCTAATATCGACTAGTGAATCCAACCATTTTAAACAAGTCCACCATTTTAAACAAGTATTATAAAGATATGAGAGAATCAAATAAGACTAATTGAACATGATAGATAAAATATAAAATATATAGGGATGAAAAGTGGCATCATTGAGAAATCATGGAGATCTCAAAGGACACAATAAATTAGGCAAGCGTGGAAACATGAACCTATGACAAATCTCTTGACAAAAATATTAACTTGACCCAACCCAATCTTGAGTACGAGAAAGTTAATATGCTAACATGTCTTAAGAAAAAATATTATTAAATTTGTAGGCGAATAAAATTTAGGTGGTTAGGGGATGCTTGATGGTTATTTGAATAAGAAGAATCTCATATAGAACATTTTGTATAAAGATGTCAATTTTAAAAGGATGAATGCTAAGTTACTTGAAAACTAGTAACAACACTTAAAGGTGTGATCAAATGATCCATAGATAAAAATATTCATGGCATTGTTAGCCAAGCATTGATTGCAACAATGACACAACCTTTGAGTTAGAGTATTGTGAAGGTAAAAGAAAGCCTCGCCTAAGGTTGCTCAAAACTTTCTTGTTTGCTTTGGTATAGACATTGTTCCTCTACTTTGTTATCTAGCACATTCCAATCACTTTGTCACCACCTCCAACAACCTTGAAATTTGTTTCCTATTATTGTTCCTTTCTTTACACATCCTCCGTCACTACTATTCATTACTGTTTCTTCCTTTACACATCCTTGTCACTACAATTCATTACTCTCCCCTAACATAATTCACCATTTGTTAAGTTATTAAAATATATACAGAAAATATAACTCAAAATATAAATTAACTTTTATAATTATATTAAAAAATATTTATAAAAAATATAAGAATAATTATATAATTTTGTGTTAAAAAAACCTTTAATCTAAAGATAGATAAATCAAAGTTTATGTATTAATATATATATATATATATATATATAATTATATGTTTAATTTTTTTCTCAAGAGTCCAATCTAGAATCTAAAATTTCTTAATTAAAAATTCATGTGAGTTTTTCTATCCTACACATATTTGAAGATTATTTATTAAAAATAGTGTGAAAATGAATGCATAGTATAAGGTGACTCAACTTATATTTGAGTGTCATCATCATGGGTATTTAACTACCTACACATTATTGCAACATTTCTTCTAAGTTGACATGGCTTTAAAGATGGATAAATTTGGGGTGTTACAAACCTCAAATACATATTTAAAATTTAGTTTTGCACATGGTTCAGATATTTATTTTAATCCATTTTTGATATGTTAAGTGTGTATTTTAATGATTTGTATTGTTGTTTTTTAAATTTATTGAAATGTAATAATAGATGGTTAGAAATTTGGAGTCATTTTTTAAAGAAAGAATTTACGATCGTATTTGTGAATTATTATATAATTATACATTTTAAAAGTTTTAAATTATTTGAATAAATTAAATGTGGAAAATATCAAATAATTGATATATAAATGTTTTTAGATTTAATTATGTAATATTTTTAATTAATGTTTTGGATGGTATTTGGTAATTTTGATGAAAGTTCATTGAGTGTGATGAAATAGTTGAATAACTAAATCTAAAAGCATTCATAACTCATCTTCATAGACCTGTAAAACTCTTGGAAAGATTAAATAGCTATTAAGATATAACATTGATCAATACTATTTTTTATTTTTATTTTTTAAACTCATTTAGAAGTCAATTCTAAAATATATTAGAACGAAGTAAATTAAACATAATTTTTTACAACTCTTTTATATTAACACTTTCACATTAGAGTTGAAGAATCTATTATCTATAAAAGCTTCATTTTAAGGTTTGACTAATTTCTTTGGAAATAATTTAATAAAGATTTTTTTTTCTCTTAATTAGACAATCTATTAAAAAAATTTAATAATAGAAAGTAAAAAGAATAGCTTCAATTTTCATTATTCAATTTCTACAATAAAAAATGCTACTAACAATATTTTATAAATAACTTACAATTATCTATTAAAAAAATGACGTCTAAAAGAAACAAAAGTACCATTATTTATAGCTTACAATTATTTATTAGAGAAATGATGTCTAAAAGAAACAAAAGCACCATTAAATATAACTTACAATTATTTATTAAAGAAATGATGTCTAAAAGAAACAAAAATACCATTGAAATTTTCTTAAACTATAATTTTCTTATTTATTCTACTTCTGAAATTTATATAGAAACTAATCATAGATATTTGTTAAAAAATTATAGAAAAATGTTAAAGGAACAAGAAATCTCTTTATATATAAGATAATTATTAAAAATTGTAATAAAAGCACAAAAATATTGTTTATGTAGAAGACAATGCATCTATTCAACAAGACTAAAATGAAGAGACTGAATATTTTGGCAATATTGAAGTTTCATTTAGTGTTATGATACAAGTTATTTCAATTATCTTCATATCACTAACATCAAGAGATACATGTATATATACAATCTTTTCATAATATTACAATATTTATGGTGTATGAGAAAGCCATCACAATAGAAATTTGACATATTTTAATCCATTTTTATATATTCTTAGAATTAGTTGTCAATTTATCTATATAAGGTGTTTTTAAATATTCAATTATGCTGTTATATAATTTATCTGTTTTTTATAAATATTTATTAAAACTATTTTAGCTAAGGTTCAACTCTTTTCAAAGACATTTTAGCATTGAAAAACAAAAATATAAATGGATAAACTGAAAGAAACATATAGTTTGTGATAGCTTGTGGTAGCATGTAAAATCATATAAAGAATTTGGATCCTCTCAAACACTTACATTTACTATTCTTAAAATCATGTAATGACCTTTTCAAAAACCCACCTTAAACATGGATCAGTTATGACTTAAACTTAGGACCTCCATTTACTATTAAGAGTACTCTATCATTGAACTACTGACCCACTTATTAATTGATCCACTCAATATCTAATCTATCATTAATTCAAATGTGACTCACTTTCAAAAACAATAAATACATAAAAAAAAAATGAAAAATTATATATAGAAAAAATATATATAATATATTCTAAAATAGCTAAATATTATCTCTATAATCCTCAGCTAAGCCACACCTCAATTTCCACCATATATATTTTTTATATATCAATTTTCTCTATTAAATAGTACATGTATTTATTTGGTCATTTACTTAGATATGAAGATATTTTTTTTAGTGTGAGAACCTTTTGTCAATAGTCATATTTCCTTATTAATGTAGGACACTATGAAATATTGCAACCCATTTTCGGTGTAGTGTGTCAAATTTGTGTGTTGCTTGATGTCTATAATTGATGCATGTTTGTATTGTTCCTATTATTTTATTTGTTATTTTCTACTATGGGATACCAACAATTAAATGGTTCTGGATTGTCCTCATTTCATAAATCATCTTATCTACTTTTCTATTTATTAATGTCTTCTCATGGAATTTAATCATTGTACTATCGAGTGATTGCTTGGAAGAATATATACAGATGTATGCTTGTGAGTGATATCGAGGAGATTGAACTTGTACTCATTAAAAATAAGGAGTAGAAGAATTACAAAGTCCTTTGCTTCTTTTTAAATCTATCTTTTCTATAAGATTAATTAGGTGGAAACATATAACTGAGTGAGTTGAGGAGCATCATCAGTCCTCTTCTATAAAAAGTCCTTTGCTTCTTTTTAAATCTACATTTTCTATAAGATTAATTAGGTGGAAACATATAACTGAGTGAGTTGAGGAGCTGCATCAGTCCTCCTCTGTAAAGGTCAATTGAACTAGCCCCTCCTACCCCTGCCCAATATTATTTATTACTTGACCATTAAATAATTGAATATTTAAATTATTTTTTATATTTGACAAAAAATGATTTTGAAAGAAGTCTGAACCCTTATACAATGGAGAAACCAAAAGACAAACAAAATTACATTTTATATATTGTTGTAGCTTATTTATATTGTTGAACTCATAATCTTATATTCTTTACTTAGCTATATACACTATTTTTTTATTACTTTCTTATAATTTTCAACTTTATTGAATACAAAATTTTATTTTTTAACTTAAGAAAATTTCAAATTGCTTGAAGAATAAACTTTTATATATCTGATTGGTTTTGGGTTATTTCTTTTTGTATTGAATAAAGCTGAAGGAAAGATACAAATAAAAGCAATATCAGTACAACAAAGGGACTGAGAAGGAAAGAAGATCTATAAACAAAACTTCATACAGCAACAAACAAGCCCAGCTAAGCTAATACAAACACAATAACCCAACTGCGAGTTTGCAGCCAACAGAACAGTATAGAACTCAAGTAACAGCAGCAGCAACTCATAATGAAACATACAGCCAGTTGTGATTTTACAATAACAATAACCCAGCTGAGAATTATCAGCCAATAGTATAGTATCAAAAGTCAGTTACGCTTTAAATTTAAAAAAGTTTTGTAACTGTCTGACACAATGGAACTCCCCTTCATACAATTGTAAAAACTGATGTTTAATCTTGTCCAGTCTCTTGTTGAAATCACCATCTTTGAGTCCTCTTTGAAGCATGATTTCAGAGTAAAAGGTTCTGAATTATTATTTTAGCTCTTTAACATTAACATTATCGAGTGCTTTCTATACCTATGTTTTTAGTTCTCTCTGCCTCCATGTATTAAAAAAATAAATTTGGCGAGTAATTTCCAGTCTTTCAATTTTCAAACCAAATTTAGGAAGCCTTCCTGCAAATTTTTTCCTTTCATTACTTACATAATTGAGAACTGAATAGCCACTTAACCATCGCTTTTTCAAATTTCATTAGAATAGAAAATGAGAGCGAAAGATTTTCTGAATATCAGAATAACATATTTCGCTCCCCTACTTTGCAGACTGTTTCATCTTCATTTCACTGTTAAAAGGCATGGTGTTGATCTGGTGGATTAAACCACATCAATAAAGGAAGGAAAAAAAGAAGGGAACCAATTAACACTGTTTCTAATAATGGACAGGTATCAGATGGTGGAGAAGCCCAGACATCAAAGTATCATTAACCAAAATGAAATTGGAATGGCATATCTGGGTTTAATCAGAAAGTATGTTAGTTACGCCGCCAGCCTTCTGCAGGTACTTAGATTCTCCTGCTTTTTAAATTCAAATTGTATTGAAATCTGATGCTCCAAATTACAAGCTTTCATTCTAATAATTTTCGATTATTGGGTATTGCATACATGTGAATTGATGAGCTTATTCTGTTATGAGCAAAACCATAATCTGGGTTTTGCATACACTAGGAGAAAATTCTCATTGCATGTGAATTGATGAGCTTATTCTGTTATGAGTAAAATCATAATCTGGGGTAGTTTGGGGTTGATTAGGAGTAAGTCTTATATGACGATTTCTCTCAATTTCATCGTGTAATTTGTTAAAAAATTAATGGAGATCACTAAGAGTCAAATCTAGGATCTCCTATTTGTTATTAATATGCTCAACATTCTTAGTTTTGATCTGGCTCTGTTCACCTGACCTCAGCTACAAGTTGAATCTAGGATGAGGAGCATTACCACTGAGCTACCGGCCCTCTTATGACCCATAAATCTTCCATTCAAATGTGTCAGTCAATTTTCATTCACTCTTAAAAGAAATCTGTGAAGATTGATTTGAAAATACAGTAGAATCCTCATAAATTGTAACATAATTTGATACACTGCGATAACACCACTCAATGAATATAAATAAATCTTTTGTCAATGCCATTCATTCTAATTTGCTGAAAACCCTAGTGGATATGATGTGATTTTTTTTGATAAATGGTTGAATTGTTAAACCTTCACCTTAAAGGGTTTTCAGAGGATATGCTACTAATGAGGATTAGGTTGTTACTTGATTTTCAAATTTAAGTTTACATGGTATTCAGTGTATGCCTGCCTGCTGTCATGCTTAAGCGATACGGTTAAGCTGTTAGTGTTTCAGTGGAATCCTTGTATTCTTATAAATGTCTCGAGTGAACTTTTTATGTTGCAATTGACCGAAAAACATAAGTCACGCTGCAGAATTAGCTATCCTTCAATAGGGCTTTGTCTTTTTGGTGCTGACAAAAAAATTGGCATAAGTTCAGTCAGTAATTAATCCTTCGAAACTATTCAAGTGTACTGTTCTTCAGGTATCCTACTAAATTGTGATTACCTATACCCAATTTTAGCGTGACTCACTGTACGCTTTGATAAAATATATCCAACTTTAGTGGGAATCAGTCTATGCTTTATAGTTCATAGTGGACGATACATATCTCAATTCTAGATTTGAAGTTGTATGCTGAATTGCGTTGTCTGAATTGTAAAGAAGAGGTTAAGACTACCAATGACCATCTGTTCGACATTTGGTATCTTCGACTTATGAGGCTCCTGCTTGGATCATCTCATAGTAAACAGAGCTAGTTTGCTTTACAGGAGTGAGGATACACCAGAAATTGTAGTAAAAGGAATGGGCCAAGCAATTAGCAAATCAGTGTCTACTGCAGAGATAATAAAAGTAATTCTTTGAACTATTTATTTTTTATATAATTCAGAGGTATTTTTGTGATCCAGTTCAGAGTCTAACCAGTCTTACCTTGATCTTATTATATCAAGTTGGGGACCAAAAGGGGCTAGCTGGGGCAAGAGAAGTCCCCTAAGGATGCACACAACCGCCTGCAAACCACATGCATCAGTTAAATTTGGGTCTCGGAGTTGAACCCAAGATTTTGAAGAACAAACCCAAGACTCAAGCCAACTACGCAACCTATACGGATGTAATTCTTTGAACTATTATTTATCACACTTCTCAATTTTTTGAAACAATAGATTAAACAATAAACATGGAACAGTGGCTGATACTCTTCAAAGCTTCAACTTATCTAAATAAGCAATAATAGCCTTAATATCTGAATAAAGATGTTTTGCCAATGTTGAAGTTAGTAGGTCCTTATGGTAAATGGATATGGCATTTATTTTTTTGTAGTTTCTCAAGCCTGTAGGGGCAAGGGCGAGGCATTGGGAGAGGCAAATACAGAGATAGAAGATATGGTATACTAAGGGCTGAATTAAGATTTTATAATTGTAGAAACAATTTAAGATGCACAAGGTCAAGTCTGCCAAACAGTGAAGAAGGTGAAAAGGGGATATTTCGGAGTTTTGAATAACCCAAGAGACAATAACAATGACGAGCACTTGATAAGGCTTACCAACACTCTCAAAACGACTGAACTCAATAGAATAGTAAGTGCAGAGTCCCCTGTTCTATAGATATGCAAAGGAAATGAAATGATTTTCCTTTGGAACAAGAAAATGACCAACAAATGGAAGATCTTCAGTTTAAGGGAACTATATCCTTCAATAAACAGTACAATCTAGAACAACCAACGGAGAAACCTATAGGTGAAGGGAAAAACTATATGATCAAATGTCAGTATGGTCCTAAAAGAAACAAAATCAAGCAATGAGAAGAATTTAATAGATTTCCTGGTAATTTGCTATTTACCAGTGTAATGATGGAAATGAGTCCCCCTCTTCCTTGCTTAATTTGGGAATAATTAATGATAAATTGGACTTGATATCATCTTGATCTAGTGTTATGATGAGTTTTACACATCCACATTAGGTTTAGGGCCCCTCTAAACTAAATAAACTTAACTTTTCCCTAATTTAATGTTGTAAAGTGTATTTATTGACACCTTCACATTAAATTTAGGATGCTTGTAAATTAAGTGGACCTAATCTAGTGTTGTAATGTGTTCTATAAATTTACATTGGATTTTGGGCCCTACTGTACTTATGACCTTTATATCATCATTAATAGGCCCCTATGACCCTATATTGTGCATCCCAAGGCATATCTCGATCAAAAACTCGACTATAGCAACATATAAACTTAATTTACACACTCCCCAACACTTTAGCAATTAAAATAGGCCTTGTGGGATCCATTCACCACTTTGGGTGAATGAGTCCCATCTAGGTGGGATCCATTCACCCAACTTGGCGAATGAGTCCTATTTGGCCTATTTTCAAAGTTTGAGCGGGAAAAATTGGGTTTTAAGTTTAAATTTCATGAATGTTGGCCTGTGGGATCCAATTAATGGGATATTAGATGGATTTCCTATATAAAAAAACTTTCAAATCATTATTTCAACAAGCCTACATGATATCAAGCCAAGCAAGCAAGAATTAAGTATTCCAAGACTTCACAACAACATCAAGAGAGCATTCAAGATCATTTCTAAGGCATTCAAGGGCAAAATTCTTCATCAATTATTGCAGCAATTCAAGATCCATTATCATGTCAAGGATATCAAACATCAATCATGTTGTTGAGCTAGTGTTGTTATGTTGCATCCAAGATCCAAGATCAAACATTGTTCTTCATCCATTTCAAGATCAAGATCTACATCCTTCATGGCCACTTCATGCTAAATTATAGATTTACAAGACATTCTTCAAGGTACCATTGTTCATGTTTCATGTTCATTATTTCATCATTTGGTTTAATTACCTAAAAGGGGTTTGACCAAGACAAACCCCAATCCACTAACAATCAACAAGTTTTCTCCTCTTTACATGTGTGATTTCAGATCTAGGTGTTTTAGAGCATGAAGAATCATTGAAGATTAGGTTATAGGATTGGAGAAAGTTGTTGGAGTTGTCTCCTTAATTGCAAGGTTGTCATCTTCACAAAAATTCACCTACAGGTTTGAAATTGACAGTTTCAGATCCAAAAATCAAGAGAAACAGGAAGAGAAGACATTAAAGACCAAATTTAGACCTTGAAGTTCCAAAAAATCGAAACCGGACTCATTCGCCACAAGTGGAAAATGAGTCCCACTGTAGGTGTTTCTCAATTTTTTTTGCAGATTCAGATACCCTTTTGTCTGAAACCTGCTCCTTTGCAAAAATCCAGAACTGGGATTGATTCGCCCAGAATGGCAAATGAGTCCCACTAGGTCAAAAAGTCATAATTTCCAACAATTCGAAACTTCTTCTAGTCATCTTCAGATTCCCAAGTGCACACATTTAATCTTACAATTTGTTATTTTGTTTTATATGTGTTTCTAGGTCATTTAGTTCAAGTTTGCATCATATTAGGTTTTTTCATTTCATTGTCTTTTCCAAGTATTAACTTGGGGGTGAACCCCTCATTAGTCTATATTCAGCCCCTAGGACAACCCTATTGGAAGATCTCTTTCTCCTTTGCATTGAGATCTCTAGGGTTACCCTTGAATGAAATTGGAAAAGTGGGTCTGCTCTATGTCATAAAACCATATGCTAACACAGTACCACATTTTCATCATTTCAATCAGTTACCCTTCAATTTGTATCCTATTTGTGTACCAACTCATACCAGTGTTTTTGTTCTCTTGTTTTGCAGCATAGCTTGGTACTTCATTTGATTGAATATCAATAAAAGTCTTTTTTGTTCTCAAAAAATTAAATAAAAAAATTAAGATGTACAAATTTTCAGGCTTATCCTGGAAATAAACAAAATTTTGAGTAACATGAGCATAAAGTTTAAATCTATTTAGGATAATTTATGTTTTAATTTAAAATCTACAATGCCATGTTACCATTACTATTTACTTAGTAATATAATTATCAGGATAAATATACTATGCCATGTGACCATTACTATTCACTTAGTCATATAATTATTAGGATTTCATTTTTTTCTTCGATTGAGGGTAAAGCTGAATTTTTTAAAGGGTCTAGACCTTTTCACATAGATAAAAATACATACAAACTTGAAGTCTATAAGATAAAAAATGGAACAATTACATGGAGGAACAATACTAAGGTTATAAATCAACAACTACAAACATAAAACTAACAACTCAAAGTCAATCATAAAACTAGGACTAAAAGAAAATAGCACAAGATAGACTGTACCAAATAAATCAATAGAGACCAACAAACATAGAGCTAGATAGGTGTCTTGAATCCATAAAGCTCCAAATAGCCCTTAACTCTAACAACTACCTTGCCTATTGAATCATTGAAGCATATCTCCTTCCTAATTGTTCTCCTTTCCTTAATTGATGGTCCTAAATCAAAGGATTCCATAGAGCTTCTTGTAAACCTCATGCTAAAATAGTCTCTTGGGCTCAAATCCTCCATTTTTATTTTACCTTGTTTGATGATGGTGAGTTGAAAGAAGGTTGAAACACCCATGTAGGGTTGATAGCATTTTCTTTCTAGAGAGGACCCTCTCTACCAACTTCCCTCTCCCTAAAAACCTCATCTTGAATCCTCAAATCTATAGAGACCTTTACTAGGATCTTAGAACCAAATACATTATTGATATTTTCTTTAGAGAAAATCCTAACCACTAAAAGGTAATCCTCAACACTTTCCACAACTTGGCTAACCACTTTAGCCTTTGTTGAAGAAATCAACTCTTTGTTTTATCGAGGTAGACTAAGCTCATTTTCACCTTCTTTTTCCATATTTTTGCTTCCTCTTGTTGACCAAACAACAATGGTAGAGTGGCTAGACTTGTGGCACTTTTGGAAAACAACTGATGAATTCCAACACTCAATTTGTTGCACCAAGACTGTTAGGAAAAGGGTGTCCTACACCTTGCACAATAAAATAATTATTTTAATTATGTAAAATAAATATTTATTTTGTGGTGCATCTTTGGGAGGTGTGTTTAGTCACATTAAATATTTATTTGGGTCCAACTGTGATGTAGGAGCATCCATGGCAGTTGACAATCTTGTGTCAAACATAAGTATTTAAGTTTGTTGAGCATTTTTGAATTTTTGGTGTGAGTCAATTTTGGTTTGAAATTCATGTTAATATGTGGCAAATGAATTATCTTTGATTAAATAAACTTGTCAAATTAATTTCCATTTCACATTGACAAGTTGACTAGTGGGGTGAAAAAGCAGAAAAAACCAATTTAAATTTTTATGGTAAATTGTCTAAAAAGCTTATTGGGGCGTTAGATTTTTGAAATGAAGGAGTTAAAACACTTCATCATGATCCCTAAAAAGTTTAAATTTTTAATGGAAAATTATCTAAAAATCTTATTGGGGAATTGGAATTTTGAAATGAAGGAGTTAAAACACTTCACCATGATCCCTAAAAAGTAGGGACTAGGGAAGTGGGTGCCTAGGCCTGCTTTTGTCTTCTTGCCTTTTTCGGGAGTAAAAAAGGAGGGAATTAAAACTGAAAAAGCCTATCTTTTGTGGGGCTGCTATAAATGGGTTTTAAATGGTTTTTAATTACTTAAAGGTTTGAATGTGTAGCAATAGGAGAGGCCGTACCATATTGGAGCAGCCCAAATAAAGAATTTGAAATTAATTTCTGGACAGGAGGAGTTAAGAATCAGAAAACCACTTTTCATTGCAGGGTTTTTGAAGAGGAATTTTGAGGAGAGAAAGGAGGAAGGTGTGGTATTCTCAAGAAAAGCTTCTTGGAAATTTTGTTGGAGGTTGGGACCGATTTACAACAATCCATGAAGGTTCTAGAACAATAATATTGGAGCCACAGAGGTTGCAAGTGGTGTTGTAGTGCTGGAAGATGAATTAGATTGTAGGAGCTCACATAGTTGAGCATATAATGTGTTAGATTTCTATTTACTTGCATATCAGTTGATTGTATTGAGTTTATTTGATGTATAACAGTCCATAAGTGATTGAAAACCTTTTTGTAATCATCTTTCTTGAACTGTGCAATTTAATGGTTCTATTCGCAAACAATTTGTGGAGTTTAATTTGCAAGTTTTTTTATTCTATTTTAGCAATTGTTGTGAGGATTTTAGAGGGGGTTTAGAGTGTATGAATCCCTCCCTACATTAAACTATAAATTTGTATGTAACATTGGTTAGATATTTTATGTCTTGGTTGCACATGCCAAAATATATTTAATATTGGGAAACTTAGTACCAAAAATTAATTATTGGGATCAATGGTTTCTTTACTCATGATTTTGAGGCACGTGGTTTTACCTTACAACTTGGTTGTTTTCTGTGAGCTATAATCTATAAAAGAAAACACACATGTTTAGTGGTTGAGGTTGCTTGGTTACATGCTTGGATGAATGGAGGATGCACTAGAGAAGCTTCATGTTTCAAAAGTATTCATGGAGAATCTATAAGTGTATTATAATGTTTTTCATTTTTGAATTAGTACATTGTGTAGATGCTTTTAGAGGTTGGGCTTTTCCCTCATGAGGGTTTTCCCAAGGTATATCTTATGTAATCTTATGGTATGTCTTTGATCTTTGCATTATGGTTATTTTGTAAGGTTGTATGCATGCTTTTCTCTTATGGAGTTATATGGGAAATGGTGTGATCAACTTGGTAAATTTTCTTAATAAAGACATTGAATTTTGAAGACAATGTGACCAAAGATGGACATTCATTATCCACATTTGTGTTCATATCAAGGAAAAATTTAGTAGTGAATCTTCGCCAATTGGCGAATATTTGAAATCGGGACCTCCAAAACTGGCAAATAATACAAGCTAGAAAGGATCCTGAATTGCTAGGTTTTTACAAAAAAATAAATTTATCTCGATTAATTCGCCTAGATGCATTATTTTTTAAATGATGTGTCATTGGAACTGATTCGCCAGTAGTTTATATTGTAATTATAAATATTAATTATATTCGCGAGTAATTTTATATTCCTAAAATTGATTTTTGGGAAATATTGCCACTAATAATAATTTACCATTTCATTTAAGGGATATTTTAGCCTTGAATAGGTTTTTTATTTATTGCCATCAATAAACTTTTTAATCGGATGGATGTAGGTTGATTCCGTGACTTTATATGCACGTGCATTTTAAAAGGCTTGTTGAGGCCCGAAATTTGTTTTGGGCCACACGATTAGATTTAATCATGTGGCCCAAAACAAATTTCGGACCTCAACAACCTTTTCAAAAGGCACATGCATATAAATTCATGGAATTAACTTGCAGCCATTCGATTAAAAAACTAATCGATGGTAAAAATTTCACTTTTCATATAGTCTTTTTCTAAAAGTGATAATTTAATAAAATGCTTAACCTGTGTGTGCTTCAATGCATTTTTTATAATGAATTTACCCTTGGTGGTGAGGGGCTCTGCCCCTCGACCCCGCCTGTATGTCGTTGTCCCTAGACCCTACGAGGGGGCATTGCACCCTCAACCCCCACAAGGGGGCTCTGCCCCCTTGACCCCTACAAGGGGCACTGCCCCTTGACCCCACTGGTGGCTGCCGCCCTCAAGCCCCTACTTCAATATTACAAAAAACAAAAAAAAAGGGGAATTGCGTTAACCAACTATGCAAATTTTTAAAGGAGAGATTTTCCATTGTAATTAATTGTTTTAGTGATTATTCACTAGTATTCGCCACTGTGATTATTATTTTTACCAATTATTCATTAAGATTCGCCAGGATTTTACAATTTTTTTAATAATGTGCATAAGATTCGCCAGGGAAAATTAATATTTTTTCAAATAAAAGGAAAGATTCACTAGGATTTTACACCTTCACTGAGGTGTTTCTTAAAGTTATCCCCGATTCACATAGAATTTGGCATACAATGTATACTTTCTAGATTTGGTCATCACATCAAAAGCTTTGAGTTGTGTAATATCAAGTTTAATTTTTTCTTTAAATATAATAAACCCTAACTCCAAATTATAGTAGTTTGTACGATTAGTATGAATATGAAATAATCATGATTTATAAATTATAGCTAATAATTAATTCTATAAATTAGATTTAGTCCTAAAAAAATGGTTTAGAATGACTGAGTTATCTATTTATAGCACTTGGTAAACTAGTCCCTTTTCTCAGTGAATTATTTCTTAATGAAGCCCATGTTTTCCCTTTAATACTACCTAATATTTGACCTTAGAGATTCATAGTGTATTACATGGATTGTAAAGGTATTTTAATTCAAACTCATATTTACACAATGGTGATCTCCATGTGAGATCACCCTTTAGGAATTGTGGGTTTTTGTCCTCCAGTTCCAAACATAGAGGGATTTCGTCCTCAATTTGGTCAAACTATAATTCTTTCTCCGCAAGGAGTAATAATCAAATATAAAACCAATTCTACATATGATCTCCTTCTCCTTGCTTGGTCTTCATTATATACCTTTTTCCTTCAATAGACATAACTCTTCACATGTCTTCGAATTTTACCAAAACTATAATTTAAATTTTAGTTTATTAATTTATCCTTCCTTTTGAATAGGGATATGACCAAATCCCACAAGATAGTTGACATCCCTAGTGTTATTTAATAGGCTACCATATTAATTTTAGAGGTTTTTTTGTATGTGTAGCCACCCAACACTTACCAATATTGTAACTTTATAATCAAAATTTATCCCTTAAATGCCAAATTCCCAAGACCCACGAGCATGTATTAGGGGTGTAGGATTAATCTTGTTTTAATTTCATCCAGGGGACATTACAATCTACCCTTCCGAAGATTGTTTGTCCTCAAGCAATCACAAGTTAGGAAGTTGAAGATATTTTGCACTCTTCCATGTTGCATCCTCTTTAGGAAGATCATTGCATCAGATTAGATATTATGTCATTGTTTTACTCCTTAGCTCTTTTTCTCTAAAGTTTATAGTAGCCTTTGGAAATAGAATTAGTTTCCCTTCATCATCTAGTGGGGGTAGTTTTATTGAAGGAATATTTTTCCTAATGACATTTTTAAACAAGAGACATGATATACATTATGAATATTATTGTTCTCTTCTAATTCTAGTTCATATACAACCTCCCCAAATTTTTGCTTGATTTTGTAAGGGCCATAGAACCTCAATTTCAATTTCTTTACTCCACTCTTCTTCAAGGAAGATTGTTAGTAAGGTTGTAGCTTTAAGAAGTCCATATCTCATGATGAGAGGAATTTATGTTCTATTTATCCCATATTTTATCTATTTTCCTATACTTTAATACTCAACTTTGTGCTCAATTTTCATATTATATTGTACCTTTTTACCATCTTTCATGGCATATGATTAGATAAAAATAAGGGATGCTTAATTTATTTTTTAGATTAAAATGAGAGAAATTAAATATTAAATTGTATTTATACTAATAATATTTTCATTCTAACTTGAGCAAATAATCCCTATGGCATGTTGAAGAAGGTGGAGATACTTCCTGTAGCCCATAAGTGCACTTTCCACCAAATAGATTTTAGCTAATAAATATTTTTAAAAAAATTGATATACTTTATTCCTATCCTTGTTATATGAAATGACTATATTCCAAAAATAAAACTACTATTTTATTATTGTAATCATAATGTTATAGTTTTTATGTTGTGAAAAATGACCACAAGCCAAAAACAATAACTGCAAAAGAACACAAACTTCATTTTGAATTGATTTGTTATTTATAGAAGAAAACAACTCTATTTTTTATTAAATTAATTATAAACACAACATATGAGAAATAAAAAGATATTGATGTAAATTTCTATTTGAAATATAGATAATAGTCCATCTAAATCTTGAAGAGCTTGGTGTAAACTATCTTTGTTATCTTATGGAACAAGAAGAGGGCCCCACTCTCATGAAGTGGTGGAATTCTTTATTTTAGTTGTTCTTGTTTTAATTTATTTTCCTTCAACTTATATTTGAGTGTCATCATCATGGGTATGTAACTACCCACACATTATTGCAACGTTTCTTCTAAGTTGACTTGCTTTAAAGATGGATAAATTTTCAATTTTACAAACCTCATATATATATATTTAAATTTTATTTTTGCCAATGATTCAAATATTTGTTTTAATCCATTTTTATATATATATAAATTATATATTTTCATGTAAATGTTAAAACTATAAGTTATAATTAAATTTAATAATAGATGGTTGAAAATTTGGAGATATTTTTTAAAGAAAGAATTTATGTTGATAAATTGTATTTATGAATTATTATATAATTATCTTTTTTAAAAGTTTTTTTTTTGTTATAAATTAAATGTGAAAAAGATTAAATAATTGATATATAAATGTTTTTTACATTTAATTATGTAACATTTTTAATTAATGTTTTAGATGGTACTTGGTAATCTTGATAATTATTCATCTAAAAGCATTCATAATTCATCTATATGTCTTTAAAAACTCTTGGAAAGATTAAATAACTACTAAGATATAACATTGATCAATACTATTTTTTTATACTTGATTAGAAGTCAATTCTAAAATATATTAGAAGAGAAGTAAATTAAATATAATTATTGCAACTCTTTTCTCTTAATGCTTTCAGATTAGAGTTGAATAATCTATTATCTATAACAACTTCATTGTACTTTTGACTAATTTTTGTGAAATAATTTAATAAAGAAAACTTTTTTGCTCTTAATTGAACAACATTTCTAATAACACAAAGTAAAAAGAACAACTTAAATTTTCATTATTCAATTTCTACAATAAAAAATGCCACTAATAATATTTTCTAAATAGATTACAATTATTTATTAAAAATGATATCTAAAAGAAACAAAAGTATCATTATATATAACTTACAATTATTTATTAAAAAAATGACTTCTAAAAAAATGACTTCTAAAAGAAACAAAAATACCATTATAAATAACTTAAAATTATTTACTAAAGAAATGATATCTAAAAGAGACAAAAATATCATTGATTTTTTTTTAAACAATAATTCTCTTATATTATCTACTTTTCAATGAAAAAAATATAAGTTTATGTAGAAAATAATCATACATGTTTGTTAGAAAATATAGAAAGAATGTTAAAAACACAAGAATGTTTTTAATGTATAAGACAATTATTAGAAACTATAGAGGAATGTTAAAAGCACACAGATATTATTTATGTAGAAGACATGCATCTATTCAACGAGACTGAAAATTTGGGAATGTTGAAGCTTCATTCATACAGGTTATTTCACTTATGTTCATATCCCAAAATCAAGAGATATATATGTATATAATTTTTTCATAATATAAAATATTGTATCAGTTATCATATTTATGGGGTATAGGAAAGTGATCATAATAAAAATTTGACATATTTTAATCTATTTTAATACATTTTTAGAATTTTCCCTCAATTTATCCATATAATATGTGTTTTTAAATATTTAATTATGTTATCATATAATTTTTTTATTTTTTTATAAATATTTATTAAAACTATTTTAGTTAAGGTTCAACTCTTTTCAAAGACATCTTAGCATTAAAAAACAAAAATGTAGATGGATAAACTGGAAACAACAAATAGTTTGTGATAACTTGTGGCAATGATACACTATAAAATCATATAAAGAGTTCGGATCCTCTCACAAACACTTTATCTTTACCATTCTTAAAATCATGTAAACAGTTTCGGATTATCATGGATCAGTTAGGACTTAAACTTAAGACCTCAATTTACTGTTAAGAATACTTTATCACTAACTACTGATCCACTTGATAATTAATCCACTCAATGACCTGTCTATCATTACTCTTTCAAGAACAATAAAGATAACCGAAAAATGAAAACTATATAAAATATATATATATAATATTCTAAAATAGTTAAATATTATTCCTATAATCCTCAAATAAACTACACCTCAATTTCCACCATATATATTTTTTATATATCAATTTTCTCTATTAAATAGCACATCATGTATTTATTTGGTCATTATACTTAGATATAAAAGACATTTTTTTTTTCTATGTGAGAGTCCTTGCCTATAGTCATGTTTCCTTATTAATGTAGACACTACAAAATATTGCAACCTATTTTGGGTGGTGTGCCAAATTTGCATGTGTTGCTTGATGTTTATAATTGATGATGTTTGCATTGTTCCTATTATTCTTATTTGTTATTTTCTGCTTTGGAATAGCAACAATTTAATTGATTATGGATTGTCCTCATCTCATGTATCATCTTATCTACTTTTCTATTTATAAATGTCTTCTCATAGAATTTAATCATTGTACTATCTAGTGTGTGCTTGGAGGAATATATACAAATGTATACTTGTGAGTGACATCCAGGAGATTGAAATTGTACTCATTAAAAATGAGTAGAAGAATTACAAAACTCTTTGCTTCTTTTTAAATTACTCTTTCTATAAAGAGTTGGAGTGTTAAGAGTTAATATTGGCTATTTTTGTATAGGGTTTACTTTATTGTTGATTTCAATATACTTTTTAACAAGGTGGTAACATATAAGGTAACATATAACTGACCGAGTTGAGAGCATTTATTCTTAAGTATCACACATAGTTACACCGAGTTTCGGGGACGACAGGGGACAGGTTTCGGGGGTGCGGGGGCAGGGGGCCTAAGTTTGGGGACGGCAGGGGGACAACGGGGGGACGGCGGGGGAGCAGTGCATTGAAATACATATAGTACTTGAAAAATTAGTTATAAAAAGATGTATAATTGTAAAAGCCTAAGGAACATTGAAACAATGAAAATATACTTGTAACTTAATAGACATTGTGATTGGAACGAGAACTAGCTGTTTCATATTCATAATTTGAATTTCAAAATTTCATAGTCATGATTCATAATTACAATCAAGTATCAAGTTATCAACAGAACAATGTTCAAACTTCAAACTTCAAAAACAAAATACTAAATACTAAATAGCTAATGGCCTAATGGCTAATGCCTCTATTGATCTAATCATCTCCAACTCCAAGCTCCATGCCAATCTCCTCATCACTGGAACCATCGGATGAGGACCCCAAATGCTCAAGCTCATCTAAACCAATACCAACTAGCCCTGTCTATGTAGCATCCTCATCTATCTGTGCTGGCTCTTCTGGCTCTACATCCCATCTGGCTGTTGGACTCTCCTTGTATGTAGTTGTGCTGCGATCAATGAGACATAAGGCACTATGGACAGCCACAAGCTTCTCCGCCCTCCTAGAAGTGAGCATGTTCCTCTTAACAGAGTGGATGAAGTTATAAGTGGACCGGTTCCTCTCAGAAGCAGAAGAACTAGAAACCTGGGACATCAAACAAATGGCTAGAGTAGTAATCAAAGATCTAGGCCCATGCATAGTCCACCACAACTTGGGGTCCTCCTATGACATAGTCTCCAAATCTAATTTGGCTGCCTCTGAATATCCCCAAAGAGTAGCAAATTTTGTCCACTCAATACGAAGCAAGCTGGCCTCTATAGGATCATACATTTTGTCAATGGCCTTCATGAAGCCTTCCTTCACCTCAACCTCCTCTATAGGTGTCACTCTACCAAGACGTGGCACATACCACTTTGGGTTCAATGCGTAGGTAGCCATGTGTAAGGGAGTGTTGAGTTTCTCCCATCTATGCTGAATGATTGGATAAACATGCTCGGTGTAGAATTGCATTGTGGGGTACTCTCACACTTTAGCCTTCATTTGATCAAGCATGGAATCAATGCATTTGTATACCTCTCCAAGGGAAGGTGCATTAGAATCTCCAAATCTAATAACTTTGAAGACTGGCTCAATAATGGAGACAACATATTTGGCATCAACCCAAAAGATATCATTCTTCACCACCTCCTTAACCCTCAATCCCTGCTGTGTCTTTGACTCAGGCCATCTGTTCCATTCTGCTGTCATTACCATTAGTTGCAAAGGCTCTTGCAACTCAAGCATCCTCTCCAAGAGAATAAAGTATGATGCATACCGAGTCTCTACAAGCTTCAGGAATTCCTTCTTGGAGAAGGACCTGAAAAGTGCATGTGAATGATGATGGTTGCAGATAAACATCTGCACATCTCTAGCATCACTTACAATAGATTTGATCCAGTTAATTTTACCCATGTCCTTAAGTGCATTATTCATAGCATGCACACAACAAGGAGTCCAGAAAATATGCCTATAGGCTGCCTCAATCAACCTCCCTGCAGCTTTGCACACATGGGCCGCATCTATCACTACCTGCACCACATTTTGTGGTCCAACCTCCTCTATAGCATCCTTGAGGATCTGAAACTGATAATGGGCATCCTTGCTATGCCCTAAACAATCAATAGCCTTAAGGAAATAAGGGCCCGCTACAGATGTGATGATGATATTGATGAGTGGATGATGCCTAATGTCCGTCCACCCATCCATGACTATGCTGCATCCACTTGTGACCCAGGTTCTCTTCATCTTCTCCATCAAAATATTAATCTTGGAATAGTTTTGATCCAAGATTGTTGTCCTCAATTTATTCTCCCCTAGTGGCACATATGATTGTCCTGCCCTTATTATCTTTGACACAGCTTCCTTATAATAAGGAGAGCGAGCCACATGGAATGGAATGCCATTGGCAAAGAATAATTTTCCAATGGAATCATCTACCTCATCCTTTGCCTGCACATTGAATAAATCTGCTAAAGGTTGTGAAGATGCCATCTTACGTTTCCCCCTAGGCTCTGCTGCACTTGAACTAAACGGATTTGGTGGCCTTTGACTCTGCAAAGTAGTAGACACTACTGAAAATTGATCACCCAAACTCTTATGTGGAAATGTAGCAGATGCAGGCACTTCATCCTCTTTACAACCCCATAATTTTAAAATTTCAGCCCTGTACTTCAAGTTACCTCCACAACTTTGCATACATCTACACCTTTGCCTCGAATAAGAAGAAAGTGTGCATTAGTTCTTGTAATGCTGCCAAACCATGTAAGCTCACACATGTGACACTTCCATAATCTAGTGCCCCCAGCTGCCCCAGGCTTTGCTGCTACCTTGGATGCAAATTGTTTTAAGGGTTTTTTTGGATCAAAGAGGCCCTTGGCCCATTCTTGAAGGATTTCTGAAGGGCAGATATTATCTCTAGTGCCAATGGAACTTGTGGTAGTTTGAGTATTTAAGGCTGAGCCATGTTGTGGAACTTGTGGTTCAACATCACCCACAGCCTCCCCTCCTATTTGAAAGGCAGGATCATCTGATGAATCATTTTCACTTTGAATTCCTGGTTCATCATCACTTCTGTTATGTGAACTCATTATGATGATGATGCTGCAAAAACAATGTAAAAAAAAAATCAGACTTATATAATATAAACCGAAACTTAGAAACTTGAAAGAAATTCAAATCATAAATGTGGTCTCATGGATTGCAATATTGCAAGATATGCATAAGAATTAAGAAATCAAAATGTGGTTTATTCTGCAAAATTTGGAAGCACAGGCAAGGCATTTGAACTGTTTGACTGAATGCATCAAGGCAAGGCATTTGAATTGTTTGATTGAATGCATCAAGGAAAGGCATTTGAACTGTTTGATTGAAGGCAAGGCATTTGAAGTTTGAATTGTTTGACTGATGCATTCAGGCATCAAGGCAAGGCATTTGAACTGTTTGATAGTGACTGAATGCAGTCACTGTCAAACAGTTCAAATGCCTTGCCTTGATTCATTTGACTGATGCATTCAGGCATCAAGGCAAGGCATTTGAACTATTTGACAATAATGCAGTCATTGTCAAACAGTTCAAATGCCTTGCCTTGATGCATTTGACTGATACATTTAGGCATCAAGGCAAGGCATTTGAACTGTTTGATAATGACTGAATGCATTCAGTCAAACAGTTCAAATGCCTTGCCTTGATGCCTGAATGCACCAATCAAACAGTTCACATGCCTAGCCTTCAGTCAAACAGTTCAAACTTCAAATGCCTTGCCTCACATGCCTTGCCTTCAATCAAACAGTTCAAATGCCTTGCCTTGATG